>PTEX01000016.1:818177-977788 GCA_003342815.1 Eudromia elegans | reverse complement strand
CGGGAAAAGGCTCTCCTGTGATTTGCAGGAGACTCAGGGTTTAATGCTGGTCAAGCCTCCTGCCCAGTCTGCCATACACCCAGCTTTGTACCAATTGTCTATCATATTGACCAGCTTCTTCCATGGCATGTACTTCACTGATGTTCACCAGCTTGCTAAAACAGTGTGATTGTTCAATATATGGCTCAGCTGAGACCTCCTGTAGCAGAGCTGTATTTCAGAGGTCTCTGTTTTATAAATACACCACACAATGTGTGGTCTAAATAAAATAAATCCGGCTCAGCTCTGGGCAGATCTAATGTAGAAAATGTTTATTTCCTCCTGATGCAATAAATTGGGAATGACTGGATGGAAAGTTTACAGTTTTCCAGTGTTCAGTTATATTGATGAAAATCAAGAGTTTGGGTGAGGACAAGCCCTTCCTTCCCCAGGGCAGAAGGTTGTTATCATACAGTCTCTTTTGGCTGCAGTTTTGGCCCTCTCCAGGTCTGACTGCTTTCCTGAGCAGCATGCTCAGCTATTTGTGAGTGGAGGTCCCTGACCTGTTTYTGTATAAATTAGCTGTATTAGCAAAAACTGTTTAAATAGTCTAAGATACCATGGCCTGCCCAAGCTCAGCGTTGCCATGCTGTGATCATGCAGACAGTCTACCTGGCGGATTGGCAAGGTGGTGGAGGTGAAGGAGGAGACTGGAGGTGGTGGCAAGACATTAGTATTGCWGCTTCCCGAATCAGCATCCCCTGTTGCATATGGGATCTGAGCTAGTTTGCCTGAGTTATTTAACTGTTTGAATTTTCTTGGTTTTGACATATTAATAGCCTGAGAAATGGCACTGCAAACAAGTCTGCTATAAGCCAAGTTTAAATGCATAGTTTGGCCATACAGAGCTCTGGCAATCTGAAGCTGAACGTCACCGGGGCTTTGGCACCATTTTGTGTGTGCCACCATTGCTTCTGGCAAACTTTAATAATTATGTCATCTTTTTGTCATGCCAGAATCCATTTTTGATAGCCTAATACAGGTCTTAATTTTTAATCTTCTCTGCATTTTAAATCTCAAATTGAGAACAATACGCCTTTGAACACTGAAACTGAGAACCAATGTAGGACATGAGGGTTTTCCCCATAAATTAAAGAGACTGTTCAACTGATCCAAACATCTTTCTGATCTCTCTCTCTTATATTCTTTTTATCATTTTTTTTCTCTCTCACTTTTCCCCCTCATTCTTTTTTTTTCCCAAGGGTGAAATCGATTTTTAACCATAAACATAAATCCTGGAGAAGAGATCCCACTAGTGATGTATTTACTAATGGCTGTGAAAATCAGAACCAGAGAGGGACAGGAAAGGAGTAAGATGGCAAAGACATATATTTGGAAACAGCTAAACAAGGAACAAATTAAAAAATGCCCTTTGACTAAAAACAAAACAAACAAACAAAAGAGGCTTCCCCCCTGAAGAACATAACCTCAAATCTTTTGTCTGCCTTTATTGCCTCTGCATTGCCCCAGCCCCCACTTCCCCGGATCCTGGGAACAGTTTAAACTTCAGCCTGCTAGAAAATAACTCTTGCCATTAAAGAAAAGGCTGAGGTGGCACCAGCACCAGCAGTGGTCTCTGGGGCACACCACTGAGGGCCATCTCCATGGGGGCAACTAGCSAGGGCCCCAGGCTTGTGTGCACCTAAAGATCTGGAGACTGTGGAAATATTTTAAAGCAGAGCCTAGTGTGGACGTTCTGAATCTCTATCCTAAGAGTATATTTCCATTACACCAGAGCAATGCTGTGGATCTCCCAGATGGGTCTTGCCAACATTTGCCTAGACTAGAGTTTCAAGAGTCATGAATGGGAATGTAGGGACCTGGTCCCGGGAGTCAGTGCTGGCCCTTAGAAATAAGTAAGTCCTCCTGGAACCAGGAGAGAATGGCTGTTATGTGACTTGATCTGGCTCCTAATCTTCTCCCGTTTTGTCTCCTCCTCCAGTTTATAGGTAATACACATAGTACTCCTTGTGGTATACTGTCCTGCGCCCACATTTTTACAAAGCTATTTCTCCAGTGACTCCTGACAGCAGCTGCTTCCATGTATTTAGTTTCTGTCTTTTCTACTYCCTATTTTTTTCTCCTACATAGACAGCAAACTGCTCTGCTTTAATTCTTTGCTAGGTTGTTATGTAATATCTGTGTTATTGAGGGTCTTTTTTTTCCTGGCTCTTGGTCTGTAATAAAATCCAATGCCCTTCTGCCTTTTCTCTTTAAAGGAACTGTGGCGACCTGATAAATGTACTAAAAGTAAAAGAAAAATGTGAGTTAACTATTACTGATGAATCAGCCCCATCCACTGATGGCAGGGAATGCAAACAGTGTCAGTATCAGTGATGCCATCTTCTTCCTTGGCCCAATAAACCCTTGTCCATCTGATGTGCTGGTGATACAGCCCTTCTTTTCCTTTTCCACAACATTTCCATGAGTATTAACAAGAGCAGAAGAAATAAAATGAGAAGGACTCCATAAATACCTATGCTTTCAGGTTTTTTTAACAGAGGAATCTTAAGTTTCTAGAAAAAAAAAAAAATCTGAGTTTACAATGCAACACGCAGCCTCTCAGCACTTGATCAAATGTTTCTGTTTCTGAAGGTAAGCATGCTAGAAGGCATGAGGGAAAGAATTGGCAAAGTTATCGGATTTCTGCGTATTAAAATCCCYTGCAGTATGACGCTCTGGCTGTGTTCTTGGTGTGTGACTGCTGTGTGAGTCACCAAGGGATGTAACACCTAGGTGGAATGTGGTCCCGAGGAATTCACTGCTGGCCTGTGAAAGAAGCCAAGAGCTGTAATCAGCTCACCCACTGGATTTGCTCCCGCTGCTCGCTAATGAGTGAAGACAAAGCAAACAGCACACTTTCTACTCGATCAGGCTGAGATATTTACCTGTAGCTAGCGAGGTCCTAATCAAAATTAAATGGAAACAGGCAAAATTAGCTTGTTAGCATTTTTCTCTGTTAGCACTGGAGGAATGTCACTTTTTGCCTGGGGCAGTTTTGGTTGCTTTGCCAAGACGGAAAAAGCTATTTTATCGGCTATGTCCCCAAACATTTAGTCCTGGGCATTCAAATGTAGCAGTGGTGATGATATGACAATTCTCTCCTAATGTATGCAGAAAGGAAGGAGGCTGGGGACTGAGCAAGCCGGTTCTTAGCTTGAAGCACAATGTAGCTGGCAGCTTGCTAGTCTTTTCAGTCTTCTTTGATGCATGGATTTCTGGTTTTTTTTTTCTAGTAGAGGGATGGCCCTTTGTAGAATGAGTTTAGGCTAACTGGAAATAGATTTGCTTTTCTTAGTTGTCTTTACTCCTTCGGGAGTTTTCCTCACAAGCTAAGGTTCTGATCCACTTTGTTGTTGTTGTTTATTATGACAAGGAGCATTTAAGCAAGGTCTATTTCATGGAGCTTTATCCAGCTCCAGAGCTCAAAGCAGATCTGTGTTACTCTTTAGAAGATTATATTTGGGGGAAGAATGGCCACTTGTTTGGGGCTGCAGAACTTGAGACCCATGTTTGATTCCCAGCTCTGCCACCAATTCCTTGTATGACCTTGGAGAAGCCACTTTTCTTCTTAGTGTTTTGTGTCCCTACATGGAGCATAAGGAGAGCACGGGGACCTCTCTCATACATTGATAGACTGACCTCAGCAGATGAGGTAGGGAGATGTGGTCTAAGGTTGGAAGCTGTTTAAGTAGATGTGCTGATTTTGGAGTGTCTTCTCTGGTGAGTAGACTGAGATCCCTCCTATGATTTTGAAGGCTTTTGGGTCTGCAGACAAGTGTGCTGAGAAATGCAGATGTTACTTGGCCTCACTGAGGTAAAGCCATGGGAAGTCAACAGTGGCTCAGGAAACCCAGACATATAGGCTAAAATATCAGGAAATACCATATACCTGCAATATCAGTGCCATTCAGAGTTAAGGTAGGGAGTTCCTGCCAGTCTAATCTACCAAAAAGGGCTTCAGCACTGTACTGTCCACTATGAGAACAGCAAAGAGAGCAACTTCTTTAGACAGTGGCCAACTGAATGGTTAAATATACGAGAGGTTTCTGAAATGGTGGTGCCATATCTCAGTGTCCACGTTCATCATGTCAATGCCACCGGCACAGTGACGTGATGAGTTTAGTTCAGCACACTCCTACAGCTTGCAAATAAGAGAGGAGTAGCTAGTCCTCTGAGAACAAATACAGCAGAAGTGGTCAAGGGACCACTTTGCTGTAGGTGTAACTCTTCTCATGTCTTGTAATACCAGCARAAACATCCTGAAAATTGGAGATTGCTGTACATAAGGCAGCTCTTTAAAGTGTTTTTGCCTGTCTGCCTACCTAACTGTCAACTGTTAGTTGTGAATTTTTTTTCACTGTATGAAGTAATAGAAATCATGGAGCAGTGGAAAAGAACAGATAGAGACTTTGCTTCCAGGTGAGGAGAAGGTTTCTCAGGGACTTTCTTGGGGTTTCTCAGCACTGAAGACTCCAGGGCTCCCAAGGCAGGACAGCACCAAGATATCCCCTCTCTCCTGCTTCTGACTTTTGGTGGTGAGTGAAAGGGTGCAAATGTGTTTGCAGACTGCTGCASCCAAGCTGAAATCTGCTGGGGTGTCTGTGCCGCCTGCAAAGGCATTGGAGTCCCCAGGGCCATCAGAGAGCTTTGGAGGTGAGCCCATGTCCATGACACAGGCTATGCCAGACTGCCTTCTCTCAGGAACAACCCTTTTCTTTAATATTTATCTAAGGAACAAGCCCGGAATCAGCACATCCTTACACATTCCTTCTTTAATATGTTTTAAATCGTACCACTGATATAAGGCACTTTTGGAATAACATTAACATCTGGGCTGACCCCGCCTCCCTACCAAGTTTCAGTCTGATGTTAATTAAAACAGGCAAGTTATAAACCCCAGGAAATGGCAGCTGACCCTTGACTATGAATGTAATGCTGTAATAATACGCAGTAAAAAAGAGGCATAGTCAAACTGCTGCCCGGTTCATTCCTGGAGCGATGCTCTTTCTTTCTCGCCGCCACGCTCGCGCTCGGAGAAGTGAGACCATTACCTCACCGGCACCTTTTACGGGCTGCTCGCGGGGCGGCGGTGGCAGGGAGGCAGCCTGCACGCTCTGAGTCACCCTGCAGAAAATGAGCCCAGCGTGACAGCAGAAGCTGCCGCTCAGAAATAGGGAAGCGAGCTCCTGGCCACATATGGTCACTGTGGGTCCTGTGATGCTCTTTGGCAGGGCAAGGAGGGTCAGAGCAGCCCTGGTAGCTAGTAAAATAGGGAGGATTATTTCTTCCCGGCTAGACTTAAGTTGAGGAGGAAGGTGCTGGGAAGCTCTGGGAACCTAGAACTGGGGCTAGAGGGTTGTTGTGAACCTCCTCCGGGGCTACGTTTCGGCTCTCCAGAGGATGCAGTTGGTGCTTGTGCATGTCCATTGCTGTAGGTGCGACTTGGTGACAAGCAGAGGGGCCTAGCTGGCTAGGACAGAGAGCCAGCTTATTGCTAGAGAGCCACGACAGGTGGGAAGGGGTCAAGGAGCACCGGAGATGCCCCCGGATGCGTTGCTGCTTCTCGCAATGGCTAAATGTTAACCATGATTGGAAATAATTAGAGAACTACTTTTGTTGTCGTTGGAAACTGCAACGCTGTTGAAATTGGAGTGTTTCCTCTCAAGATGTTGCTTTGTGTTGAACTCAAGCTATGAAGGAAAAACAAACAGAAAACTCTCCCAAAACAAGCCAAGCTAAGCCAAACCCCAAATCCAGTGGGCTCAATGCTTTGCAGCCCCTTTGAATAGACCCTACAGGTTCTGGTGCCTATGACACATAGGGATGTAACCCAGCAGCATTCAGAGTCCCAGAGAGCATATCCCAGTGTTTGTAAACAAATTAAACTAGCATTTGAGCACATAYATTTTATCTTCTCTGAGAGCTGAAGAAACCAGGATATGAGCCTCTGAAAAGCTGGTTTATAATGGATACACCCTGCCCCTTCTCTCTTTGAGGCATGGGAAAGGTCAACTTTTGTCCTCTAAAATGTGTCATTGCTATAAATACGACTGCATAATTTATTGCAAATTGTTTAGCAAATTTATTGCAAACTATTAATAAACCTCCTTGAAACAGCACAATGAGCGCGTGCAATAAACAAGGAAAATATTTGCTTGATTCAAAACACATTGGATGATGTTAAATTAATGTTGAATAGATACATTTTGAAGGCCTAGAGGGATGAGTGTAACCAGCAACCGGATGCTGCATTGCCTTGCCCAGAGCACACATGTCAGAAAATGTCGGGAAGTGACCAAACCTTTTTGTCAATGGCTTAAAGCTGAGATAAGCCCCGAGTGTTTAAATTGGCAATTCTAATAGCTACCTGAATCCAATTCAATTCGCAGCAGCTTGGCTTGTAAGGCAATTGGTGATACAGTGTTAATGCCAACTAATCTGATAAAAATTGACACAATGACAACGTTGGGCCATTAGTTACCAGCAGTTTTTATGTCTGTGTAAATCCATCGTGTTTTACAAGGTACAGGGGATTCTGGGAGTCAGGTTTCCTGCCCCCTCCTTCTCCCCGAATCATGGAAATAAAGTAGTTTTGGTGGTGAAACAAACTCATCCTCTTTCAAAATGTGTGCTGCCTCTGAGCGCGAGAGTGTTAAATGGCAAAATTCATCACAACTAATTTCTATTTGCCGTCTATTAGGCTACATTGTTTTGTCCTCAACGTCAGGTTAAATAATGAACCTCTCGGAATAGAGTAAATTAACCTCCACTTTATGTTCATGTCATTGTCAAATGGAAACATCACTTGTACAAATGAAAAAGATTCATTAGTAAAGCTAATGCATAGGCTCCACTCCAGTAAAAGATAAGAGCGATTGAGGCCTTGTCATAATGCAGTGTTGAACCGCTGGCTTGTTATTTATGATGCCTGCCATAATCTTTGGAGATTATTTTCAGCAATGGTAATTAGCACACAATGCATCAGGAACAATTATGGAACAATGTCTTAGCTTGACAGGTATGCCACCCTGCTGCAGGCGAGCTATGATCCATGAGAAATTCAATCAAATCTGCATGCTGCAGGGAGTTTATTAATATTTCTCCTTCCAAGGCAGTTTGAAAGGCAGCTATGCTTGACCGGCCACCCAAAAATACTTAGCAGCGTGATATGAGTGTGCTCCTTGTTAACACACGCCTATCTGCACAGAGACTTCCTATGCACTTATGACTGATTAAAATAATATCAGAGAGTTTGCTGTTTACCATGGTGAAGGCTAAATTGCTGCCTTTCCTAGCTGGCCACTGGGCCTCATTCAAGGTGGGTCAATGTTGCTAAAGGAGCTCTGTAATGCAGTGGCAAATTCCTCTGCTGACACAAATCCTGTCAGTCTGCCAGAAGCAGTGGGTCTATGGCAAATCCTGCTTCCCTACATTCCAAGTAATGAATCAAAGTGTTTTCRATGATGGCACTTTTCCACTGAATAGCCCAACTGCAGCAGCATGGCACTTTCTTGGTTGGATGCAGCTTGGGACTGCATACAAGTGAAGCAAGAGCAGGAGACCAAGATCTTTAACTTCCCCTGGGACTGAGGGAGCAGACCATAAATACAGGTAAATACATCGACACAAGTATCAGCAGCARTAGGTGAGAAAGTCTGACACCAAAGAGGCTTCAAGACTGACTTCCAACTTTTCTTCTCTGCATCAGCTATTTGTTCAGGTTATTCTACAAGCATCTTCCATTTTTAACGCTGCTTCAAGTCTAATTGAATAATGAATATGAATTTCAACCAAATTCTAGACCTGATGAGGACAGCAGAACAATACTGTTGCACTGTACGAGTGGGGGATGAACTTGAGATCATGTACTCATCTTCCAAAATTCCCCTGTGCCTTCTATGGTGTTTTTATTTTTCTCTTTAAGCTTTTTGTTTTACTACCTACACAGGACACCACAGAGCTAGAGAGCGAGCACCTTGGCTCTGTCCTGCCGGGCTCTTCTCTGGGTATACAGATTAAAAGAACTTCCTGATAAATACTGTTTAACATCTTCTTTGATCATTAATGGACTGGGAGATACTTCATCATCCTCTTTTAATAAAAGCTCATCAGTCTGGAAGTGGAAGTGCTAACTGCACATTTCTTCCCATTCTGCATCGTTATTAATGATTTATCATTGTCATCCTTTAATAGACATATCATGATTGGGATTTCTTTTGTTCTTAATAATGCTTAAAGATCATTAAAAAAGAGAAYTCACATGCACATGTCAATGGATGAAGAGACAACCTTAAAGTAGGGAGACAGTTCTGGGTGAATTGTGGGAGGGATGGCTGGTTGCATTTAGCAGCACCAATCATATTATAAAATCATCAGTCAGAAAGGAATTGTTGCTTTCTGTTTATTTTAACATTATTTTCCATGGGGACTGCTGCTAGGGGCTGAAAGGCATGTCTAAGTTATTTTTTTTCCTAATGCAAACATTGTTTGGTATTTTTGTTGCACACAAGTTCTTTCCTTCCTCTTGTTTGGTATTTAAATGTATGGATGGCTTGCGAAGAGGAGCAGGTGGAGGGATAGAGCAGGACAAAGTCACTCCTCTTTTGTGCCACCATCTGTTCCTGGACTGGAGTGAAACTGAATGCACAAAAAAGTGATCGGCACTATAACTTTTTCCAAAGAAAATGAGGATGATCAGGAGGATCCCAAGGGATGGAGGCCTGATGGGGGAGGTCACACCCTCCTCGTCTTTAGCCTGACAGATTGCTGCTCTGCTTTTCTGCTTAGAACAGACAAGCCGACGTTTATTAATCGTGGGTTGTTCTGCTGTTGAACCTAAAAATCAAGACCCCCCTGTACTCGGAGCTGTATTAACACAGAACTCAGAGGCAGTCCTTGGCCCCAAAGACCTTACAGTTTTCATATWAGAAAAAAGAAAACAGATGGATACAACAAACCGATTGCAGGAGCATGAAGTAACTATGAGACAATTATGATCTGTTAAACTATTCAGGTCAGGAAATGCACTGCAATGCTATCCTCGATTGAAACATTAGAAGGATGCTAAATGGGCAGAGGGMAGAGTGTAATGATTAGATTTGGGACAATGGATCGAATGTTTTATTACAGAGATTGCCACAGGATTTTTAATGACCACTTGTGATCACGGCTTGTGTTTTACATACTGCTCAAGGAAACTGCATCTTCAGCTGCTTTATACTTTCCCGATGTGCCCTTTGTRAAGACCCAGGTAGCAGGTATTTAACCCTTGCATTAATTTTAATGTGATTGTCTGTAATAACCAARCAGCAGTCAGTATCCAGCGGTCACTGCAGCCCGTCCATCCCAGAAGCTCTGTATAACAGCTTTTGATAGCTACAACAATCTTTGCAGAAATACCAGCTGCTCCACAGACCAAAGGGTTATGAAAGGTGCTTGGGTGCAACCTCAGGATACTCTAGGAGCATTTCCTTTATGTGCTTGTGAATCCTCTCAAGGTGAGGAAYCTTCAGAGGACACTAACAAATACCTAACCTGTTTCTAGCTACTACAGTGGTGTCTCTAGGTGCTGTGGATGTGGTACCTGATGYGAAGAAGCCTGGTGTTTGTTCCCCCTTGAAATTTATCATAGTGGTAACTGGCCTTTTCCTACTCCTCCATCATCTGCTGCTTTTATTCCCATGACCTCCTAGTTGTGACCTTTCTGTTTCTCCTCCAAAGCTGCATAGAGGCTGGAGAGAAGAGTAGAAAGTGGAAATGTACAGTCTCTGTCCCATCTTCCTCACTAGCACTGCAGAAGACCCTGCATAGGAGTGACCTGATGGAGAAGAAGAGCAGAGGAGACTCTACTTTCCCACCTCATCACTGACACRAGGGCTGCATCTGTCCCCAATTTAACTTTGACAGAGCCTTGAAAGGAGGGCAGAACACAAGCACACAAAAGTCAGAGTTGAGTGAGGTGTGTGCAGGTATCTGCAACCTTCCTGTGTGCTCAGGGACATCCTGAGCTCTGTGTGCTCCTCTTCTGCCCCGTGTGCAGCACCTGCTTTCTCAGTGTAGAAAAACACTAGGCCCGTGCCAAAAGAAGACTGCTTCACCCTATGGATGTTCTTGAGGGACTAAGAATGGAAGATAATACCAACCCACCAAGGTCATTAGTGTTTTCAGCCTCTGCTCATGTCAGGRGGAGTTGAAATCCTTCAACAACTGAGTATTCAGCTCTGAAGGTGATGTTCACCTGAGATCTTCAGTGATGCTTGGCGGTTGCAAACATCCAGTCAATACGATTGAATGTGGTGGCCGTTACAAGCTTGGAATAGTTATTGGTCAGTGCAAAATGCCATCTGCTGCTAAAAGAACCTGTCCTGGCCGCAAGGTTCACTGTACTTGCACTCACCTCCTCTAAATGCTTGGATTCACTCCAAACTATTGTAGCTYTCTGGAGTTTTATATCTTTCCATCAGGGACTTTGTGCTCTTTAGACTATATTAGTCTATACGGGCAAACGCTGACAAAAACTATTTAATGCTTTATAGGAGAATTTTCTTTTCAACAATTTCGGCCAGAGATGCTGAGTTGAAGAACCAAACTAATTTCATGTGCTTCTCCAACACCCCATTATGACATTTATGACATTTTTCTGTTTAGAGGGATGATTTTTTCCAGATGCCAGCACATCTAAAACTACCTAATGAGATTTCCACAGATGTAGAGCTTAAAATCATCTACGGTATTTTTATTTTTCTCTTTAAGTGATGATGCTTTCCAACTGAAAGATTTCCCATATAAAAGCACTAGAAACAACTGAATACGTACAGGATTTTTAGACAGAGATTTTGTTCTTTRGAAGGCAGGCGCTGTGTTTGAGTCTTTTTTTTCCTGCCACCTGATTTGAAAACAGGTTTATATTCTTTGGTATTGGTCAAGATTTAAAGACCCAGTTTCAGAGCTAGCATTTCAGGTGGACAGGGAGAAGCTCAAGTGCTGTGCAGATCTTCTTAGCAGTAACACACACCTCCTAACATATAATGGCTTGCCTCATACAATATTATTGCCCATGTTTTACACTGGGAACAAAGAAGACAGGAACAAAAAGACAAAGTCCAGGGTCACCCAGCAAGTCATAGCAGAGCTCAGAATAGCATAGGACTCCTCTGTGCTGCTCAGAAAGCATGGGAACTCCTCATTGCCCATATGGACTGTACTACTTATCCTGGATCCCATCCAATGGCTAGCAAGGTCAATGGAAAGTCTTTTACTGCCGCAACTGGAAACTTGTATTATGTCCTTATAGGCCCAGTGGAAATGGCCATTCTGCCCAACAGGTGAAGCTCCCTCTTTTCTTCAGTGGTGGGCAAATCCTCTGTTGTGGTTGAGGACAGTGGGTTCTTCGTGCCTTTTGTGTTTCTCCCCTAGTGTGAGATGGTGATGACTAGCAGTTTGTGCAGAGTGGGCTCTGCCTCTCTCCTCTACTCCGTGCTCGTCTCCTGCCCAGCTGGCCTGCTTGGGAGAGGGGGGAAAACRAGTTGGCGAGTGCTACCCTGCCAGACCAGGGACCGTACAAGGTACAGAAAAGAGCAGTGAAAATGCAACATCATGGTTAGCTGAACTGAACCTCAGCAAGGCAGGGGGTCACACTTCTGATAACCTTTGGCTCTGTTGGGTGATTGTATTTACTACATTTGTTTTTCTTTCCTAATGCAGTGGATAAGACYCCTAGTTTGTTCAGGATCAGGAAAAGCTTCTGACTCCTGAAGAACTATCCTCTTAGGGAATATAGAACAAGACAAGGAAAAGACCCTGTGTTATTCCATGACTGGCACAGGGGCTGTTGGCTTGGGGGAGACAGCCAGAACACTGATACATGCAAAAGTTGTTTAACCCTATATTGAGTGGGTGTAAGCCTTGCTATCTACTCCTTTCCTGCATTTCTCTTGCCTTCACACAGAACAATTATTATATTCATTCAGTGAAGAATGACCCYTATTACAGTGAAAATAAATTGCAGCATTGTCTGGAAATATTTAAGTTAAAACTCTCTCACTCTTGTAAGAGCGGAACACCCACAACCGAGGAAGGGAGGCCAGGCCGTTCCAGCGCTGAACTCAGCCTTGCAGATGTCTGTCACCTGTTTCTAAGGAAATGTGCAAGTGTTTGGGAAAGAGCTGGGCTTCGTTGTTATTGTGGGAATCTGAAACCACTCTGAACTTTGCCCTCTATCCCCTTTCCAAAGTTCTTTTTTAAAGACGAGAAATTGCTAGGCTCATACTTCACTAACTGGTTTGCATTAAGGGCTCTGTTCTGCAAAATGCCAAGTATTCTCAACTCYTGCCCAAGCCAAGCTTGCTCAGGACCTTGCCAGAACTGAGCCATAAGATTCAGATTTGAGCTGTAAGTTAGAAAGTCAATCTCCGGCTTGCATTAGCTGATTTCTTCAGACAACGCCCCCACTGCTGGCCTGGGAAGGATGTCATTTGGCACGGCACATGGTGCTAATCCACAAGAACACATTGTACCTGCAGCAGCTTTTCCATTCGTGGGGCCTATTCCTCTTGCTCTAGTAGACAGTGTGCTGGGCAGGAAAGCAATGGCTACCATGTCCTTTACCTGCTGTTGAGGACTGCTACACTGCTACACATTGGTACCAGGAGGACCACCATATGACATCTATTGAGAGGAATCTACCCAATTTCATGCCACTGATATGAAGGAGTCTGTCCTTTTCTGCCCCAGCAAAATCAGATTTTGGAGAAGCTTTCAAGGCCTTAGATTATGGGGGCAAAACTAGGTTGGTTCAGGGCAGAGTTGGGTGTACTTTAATGGAAGATGTGCCCCATGTTTGGTTCAACTTCATGAACACCTAATTTCATAAAATAAGACCAAGATCAAAATAATCATTCAAATGCTGTATTGGGTGGGACTGCCATCTGAGCTCATTTTGGATCCAGAAGCAGGTTCAAATCCCAGCTGAAAAAAAGAGTATGGGTTTATTTGGAGTTAAAACCAGCTTAAATGTCTGCCTACTGCTCACTCAGTGAAATGTTTAGTACTAGAAACCACCTTGAAGAGGGTGTATATATTTGCACCTTTGTATTTTGTGTAATAAAATCGTTCCTGGTCAGCTACCCTGTCAGTTAAGAATTACGCATCCACCRCTTTGCATGATTAATCAGATGTCAGGATATATGTGCTCTCCCAGCATATCATCCCATGGCAGGCAGCAGAGCGTTTACAAATGCAGAAAGAAAGGAAAAAAAAAAAAAGCAATAATAGGAAAAAGAATTATTTTTGTATGTACTTGTCTTAAGACATATTTTTCCATTCAGTAATTTGAAAAAAATAACCATCTGGAAAAAATCATATTATGGACAAGGCGTGTCATGACATTTACAGCAAATATTTTTGCTGTTAGTATCAAAACCAGCTCTTTGCTCTATCAAGGGCTGAATATGCGTATACATATAAATGTTCAGTAAATAAAAGGGCCTCTGCAGAAACTCAGCACTGGGCAATCCTGCACTCTCAGCATTCACATTCCCATTTGTTTATTCTTCTTTAAAACCATATATTTTGCATCTCAGACCTAACTGCGTGTAGTTCCTTTCCCTGCGCCCTTGTGGTCTCAGGAGAATGATGTTAAATGGCACTGCCATAGAAGAAGTTCTGGTGTAAGTAAAGGTATTAGGAGGTGACCAGGTCAAGGGCATAAATAGAATCATAGAATCCATAAGGTTGGAAGRGACCTCTAGAGATCAYCTAGTCCAACCTCCCTGCACACGCAGGATCTCCYAGAGCACAGGGCACAGGCTTGCATCCCAGCAGGTTTTGAAGATCTCCAGAGAAGGAGACTCCACCACCTCTCCAGGCAACCTGTTCCAGTGCTCTGTCAACCTCACTGTTAAGAAATTTTTCATTAAGTTCCTATGGAACTTTTGGTGCTTTAGTTTGTGACTGTTTCCTTTCCGCTGGACTCTCCAGCAGCTCCACATCCCTCTTGTCCTGGGGAGCCCAGAACTGCACCCAGTACTCGAGGTGCGGCCTCACCTGAGGCTGAGTAGAGGGGCTGAGTAGAGGGGCAGAATCATGTCCCTCGACCTGCTGGAGATGTTCTTCTTGATCCACCCCAGRATGCCATTGGCCTTTTTGGCCGTGAGGACACACTGCTGCCTYGTGGTCAGCTTGTCACCTACCATGACACCCAGGTCCTTCTCTGCAGAGCTGCTCACCAGAAGGTCACTCCCCAGCCTGCACTGGTGTCTGGGACTGTTCCTCCCTAAGKGYAGGACCTTSCATTTGCCCTTGTTGAATTTCAYAAKGTTTCTCACYGCCCAGTTGTCCAGTCTGCCCAGGTCCCTCTGGATAGCAATGCAGCCCTCTGGGGTACCAGCTAGTCATCCCAGTTTTGTATCAGCAGCAGTTTTGTATTGTCAGCAATGATGCAAAATTTCCAAAGAAATCACCAAGGTGATTTATAATCATGGGCAACCTAGTTCAGTGACAGTGAAACATGTGTCTCTTGTACCAGGTTTTGAGAGARAATGTAGGAAGAAACCAAACAGTTCCTGTTGTCTTCTAGGTGGCTTGGATCCTTGCTGGCCTTGCAAGTCCATCCAGGGTAGGCTCCTCCCTTCAGCATTCAAAGTCAAAGGTCTGTGATGAATCTTGAGGGTAATGTATGGCTATGTGAGGTGTGAGCCTTGTGGAGGTTGTCTCCATGGAGGCAAGCTGCCTAATGCACTCGCTTCRTGGAGCAATGCTGCTCTGCTGGCTGCTCCACCCCTGCATGATTCACCCTAGGGCTGCCCCAGAACAGCTCGGATGTGTTGTGGTGTCCAGCATCCCACTGCGTCCTCYCTGCAGCCCTCTCCAGGGCAGCCGCTTTCTTGTGAAGAACATGCCATGAGATGGAGAAGTGAAGYGAGATGCCAGCCATGGTGGCAGGAAGAAAGAAATGACAGCTTGCCTTTGGAGAAGACGAATGAGGCAAATCCCTGACAACCAGGTATTCCCAGGCCATGGAGATGTCTGGATGCATGGGTTTCACTAAGGCTAACCTTGGCTTGTCTTGCCGCACTGTAATGTGCCTTACCACTTGCAACACTCATTACTTTGCCTATGCTATAGCCATATATCATWGTCCTTAAATGTCTCTCTAAAAATAGAGCTTCAAATATTTAATCAAACTATAGACAGGCTAATATTTATATATTTATTTATTATATGTATTCTCACACTTTTCAAACCTAAAATATTCTAGAAATCCTTCCCTTGCTTTTCACAGAATTTGAACATTATTGAACTATTTTATACACATTATATACTTCATAAATAGTCCAGTTAATTTTAGATATAATGTTGGTTCTCAAGATCTCATGAGCATTTTATCCTAAAGTGTCTTCACAAAACAGGGAAGTAGCAGACAAGCAGCAGTTCTGCTTAGCCCAGCGTAGAAACCCTSAGTGTGCTGAAATCTCCTTGAAACAGTAACGCGGATAATTCTTAATTGCAGCATATTACTCCTTTGACAGAAAAGTGTTTCTTTCTCTGAGAGGAGGGTCAGTTGGAATGAATCTTCTTAACAAAAATCAATTCCCCAAAATTTGAAACCAGTTGGTGCAACTCTCTTTGCAATTCAGTTTCTTATTAACAGGCCCAACCAATCAGCTGCATGTGCTCCCTGTTGCTAAGTTGCCTCCATAAACAAATTGATTAATTGATTTTTTTTTCCCAAGGCCTTTTAGTRTATAAGCAGGTCAGGCAGCTATGATTTCATTTTGCTCATCTACTCAGTGCTGGCTTTGTAAATCAGCTTGGGATCTCAGTTTCCATCTCAAAGATCAGTGGTGTCATCTGCAGGCTCAGACTGTGAGACGGACCCAAAGACAAACTTTGGCTTGCTGGTGTGATGGAGAAAGGAGAGAGGGAGACTGGATTTTGGTGTCAAAGGGGAAACCATCTCGACTCTGGATTTGGAGTACCCACWCCCAAACCCACCCTTATGTCTTCTGGCCTAGGTTGAATTTAGAAAAACAGAATGAATTTTTAAATTTGGCTTCTTCTTCCAGTTGTTAATGAGTGAGGTCTTGTCTGAAAAACTGTTAGAACTGGCTAATATTAACCTGCTTCCATGATCTGGGGAAAAATTCTGGTGAGAGAAACTTCTGAGATTTTAGATACATCACGTACRGCCTTGGATTTCCGCTTGCTTTTAAGTCTGGTTTAATCTCACCTCTACAGCAAAGCCGCCTTTGCAGAGGACTTCTACATAAAGGGCTTTTATTGAAGAGAGCTTCAAGTCCTCAAGAATCTCTTACGTGTTTCTGCCTGGCTGCCCTATTTCTGTGCCTACTTGAAAGATAAGTCTGTTTTGCCCAGCACGTTYCTGCTTGAAAATTCAGCACACTATTTTCAAAGCCTATGGCAGGCAGAAAACAGCTGACAGACCGTGCGAGCCTGCTGCAGGACCATTTAAAAGTCAGAAAACAGGGGTAGTCCCATGGCATACTAAGCAGAATTGAAATATGTATTAAAAAAAAAAAAAAAAAGGTAAGCTCATGGATGAGCTCCTAGCTCATTCCCCCAAAGCATCTCTGAGCCTGGTGAGCCATAGTCACTGCAGCAGCCCTGGACATCATGGCTTCAGGCTGCACAGGGAAACAGCAATATAGTAGGAAGTGGCTTTTTACATTCTGTTACTGCCAAACTTTCTCCCCAAAGCCCTCAATTTGGGAGGAAAAGTGATGTCCTGTCATGTTGCTGCACCTTCTGAAGAAGAGGAGGTGACTGGGGAATGTGACACTGCAGAGGATGAAACTTCTGGCCATCATGACCACAGCAGTGATAGAGAGGGCACAAAGGGCTCACTCAGGAGCTGGCATAGTCCCACGAAAGGAGAAATGAACACCATCTCTTTGGAAATAAAGGGAAAACCTTCTTTTGAATGGGAATGGAGACATAAGCTGGGTGGGCTGACCCACAGCTGCCTTGCATTGSTAATGATACCAAATGACTTTTGCCTGGCCGTATGCAATCCCTTTTAAAGCTTCCTTCAACTCACTTTCTTCTTTCTCACTTGTGGGCTTGTCAGAAAGGTAAGAGAAGCTCCTTGCTCTATTGCTTGGGAAGCTTGTTACCATTAATAGATCAATTTCTTTAAGACAAAAACTCTCTGGGTTCTTATTTATGTGTTTGCTTAATTTGAAAAGTGGCTGTGTTGAAGCACCAGCTAGTGCAAGACCAGTGCCAAGGGCAATTTCTTCCTGTGGAAGTGTGTGAGGATGCTGCATGTGTGCAACTTGTGAGTTGAGGAGCTGGCTGACACAGCTAGAGGGTATTAGAGGAACTGATACGATGAGGTTGTGCCTATCAGAYGGCTTGGTAAAAAGTTCTAAAATGTTTTAGCCAGAGATTGAARTGGTTGTGTCTGGGATACTTTTGGTTTTGGAATTTATGAAATGTGTATTTCCTGAATCTGGTWACGAATAACAAACTGGGTATTCACTGGATATTTTGAGCTGAAGACAACCAGTCCAAAATGTTAATACTCTGTGTGCTCCTTCATGTRTTTCTTCTTTCTTTTCTTACCCCTCATCCAGCTGTAACCAAACAATGCAACAGCATCCACAGTGCTCAGGAGTGGGTCCCTCTCTGCCTTTGTTTTTTCTTTCTCTGACCTAGAGGACATTTTTTTCTTCTTTTTTCACAATTCTTGGACTGCCTACAAGCTCAAGGAGTGGCACCAGTTAGGGAAGCACCTATCATTCCATCACATTTAGTGATGTTAGGCAAAATCTAACAAAAAGAGAGGGGGCCCTTGGAAGAAAGAAAAAAAAAAAGTCTTTAAAAAGACCCTACATATTACCACCTAAAAATTTCTCAGTTTGGGGGTAGAAAGTCTGGGATTTTTTAAAAGTCATTCTTTTTCTATTTGTTTAAATCAGTTCCAGTGCTATCAAGTTAGCTTAGAAACATGAGCGAAAGAATCAAGAGGTTCAAAATGCAGCCTTTTTAACAGTAAATTGAATTTCCAGAAGGATTTCACGGTTTCTGGTAGAGAAAGATTGATGATTTTTGGGAGTCAAGATTTGGACTAGGTTTTCAGTTGTAAAGCTGAAATCTTCTGRACTTTCTTTCTGTAAATTTTGGCTCCAGAACAGCAAACATCTCAATGCATTATCTCAACTTGCAAAAGCATCACAAAAGTTGCTGCTTTAATGACCTGTTGCGACTTTTCCCATTTCAGGTTAGTTGCAAAACCAAAACACTTTGCTTTAAGCTGAACACTCGGCTTTAAGGCTGAACATACCCCAACATTTAGAGGTGTTAATCTTCAAGRTTTTGGCTTTTACCTGTTTCCAGTCAAAATGTGTTTCACATGACTTCATTGCTTGGCTAAGCAAATTGAAGGCAGTTGCTTGTTTGTTTGTGTCTTTTGTCTCAAAGTAATTAAAAGCTAATTCTCTCCATGCTGGAAACAATACTCTGAAGTAGGAAAAAAAAAAAGTTTTATTAATACCAAGGCTTTTGTTATTGACTCTAACAATACAATTACGCCTCTGTTCAAGGTGATTCAAGGTAATAATGCCCTTTCTCTAGGGATCTGAAAGTCCTTGCCAAACACTAATTGAATATCTTGCCTTAGAAAGAAGACAGGCTGARGCTTATGCCCTGTAGTAAATATTACCAGTGCATCAGCTTTAAATATCTAAGTAGGGCAGAGCAATGCCAAGGGACACGTGCACACATTGCTCTCTTGCATAGTGACCCATGGAGTGATATGCTGGYCCAGGTGCTGTCATGGGAACTCCCTGTGCTGGCCTCTGTTTCTGACAGTACGTTCCTGTCCCAGAGCAGAGTGCAATAGAGGAGAGACCAGTCCATGTAAATTTAGGAGGAGGGAAACAAGCTCTTCCTATTTCCTTTCATCCTTTCCCAGGCTGTGTGGGGTCAGTTCATCCCCAGGACATGACTTGCTCCTTCTACCACTGGAGGCAGCCAAGACCTTCCCTGGGATGTACTGCCTCTTTTTTTTTTCCCCCTCTTCCCTCCTTCTCACGTAGACTCTTACATTGGCTTCTTTTCCACATCTTTTATTTGTCAAAGAAAAGAGCCTTAAAAGGTCCCTTCAAATGCCAGAACCTCAAACTGTGGAGAAACATAGCATGACATTCAAGTTTAGGCATGCTTTTCCTTTGACTACCTCTTTCATCTCTAGAGGAAAGAGGGGTCTTGTTGGGTGTTCATTTTCTTTGCAAGGGTAGAGCACTAACTCTGCCATCCCAGGAGTGTATGACCTATCCCTCAAAAATAACACAGGCACCCCCCACTCATCATCATTAATCTTAAACTTTACCGCTGATTAGTGTGTCAACAAAACAACCTTTTCTTATGCCACCCTTTGATATGCTGGACGTATGTCAGAAAGACACGGACTGTCCATATCTTATCTTACATTAAGAAGAGTTACCAGAAATGTACCTTCATTACTGCGACAGTCATGTCAAAAAGAATCGATTTATTGTCAACGCATCCAACCTAACAATATTAATGGACTCTTCAGACATCTTCTCCTTCTCATTTGTTTCCTACATGCCCATCAAAGAGACAAAGCAGGATAGTTACCAAGCTCTGGGGAGTGGTGTGTGTATGTGTGAAGGGAGTCCATGACAGCTCCTTGGGCTGCCTGTAATGAAGTGAGATGGGGGTGCAGGGGGAGGGATCGGGAAGAGGGTTCTCCAACGTTGTGAGCAATCCAGAGCAAAACTTCAGCTTCCTCTGTTGCAATATGCTCTGAAATTTTTATCAGTTTGGGGGATTAGTTAACAATGAGTTGGGTTATTCCACTGGTTAGCAGTATCTAGAAAGGACTTGCCCATGTTTCACCTCTGCATATCTGCTTGCAACACTCTGTAGCCAGCGGCTTGAGCTGGCAGTGCTCAGTGCTGGTAAAGGATAGAAGTCCTCTGGAGCTGTCAGAAGGTGACTGCTTGATATTGGGCAGAAGCATTTTCTATACTGCGTTTTTGCCAAGTCAGTCACTGGGAAACCTATTCTGAGAGAGATTCTGCATTCCTGTTATGAATGAACTCGCTTTTTGCCAAAGTATGACTGGCTGTCTGGTGCTAATCAGTGGTAACAGGATGACCTTTGCAAGTGAATAGAGCAAAAGGCAATTTGTCTTATAGAACTTGTACAACTGTTTTGTTTAACGAAACAACATGATTATAATCTTCCCACAAAGGCACGTAATTAAAGTAAATCTCCCTCGCATGTTGCTAGGTGTTTACACAACTCATCCTTCTCTTATCGAATGATGTGTACAACACACTCCTGACTCTCRCAGAACTTGGATTGTGTAACCTTAATCCAACCCGATAAACAAATGTGTTTCCTATAAYGCTGGAACAGCATCAGCACAACTTGGAGCACATTTATTTATGCACCCAGGTTCTGACTTTTTTTAAAAAAGAGAAGATTTCCAGTTGCCAGCGTGCAGTACTTAAACAACCGTGGGCAATGCAGAAATGTGTGCTATTACTAAGGGTACAGATGCTGCTCACTCGGTGCCTGTTATATTGTTCATTTAGCTCAAGCTGCCAATCCTGGGCTTCAGTTTGTTGTTTGAAAGATGATTGAGAGGATGTGGTTGTTGGCGCTCGTACTTTTTATTTTAAGTGAAAGCTTTCAAAAATGATTTGTTTGCAAGCATTTACTAAGCACAAACCAGGAAGGCATGCTAAGATCTCTGCTGCCTACCTTGACGCTGTCCTGCTGAAGCTAAGCTTGGTTCATTCAAATGTCATTTCACAGGGACTGAATAGAATGATCAAACTGCTCGTATAACCTTAAGGTCTGAGTCTTGAAAGTTTTCGTTTTCTTTCTTTTTTTTTTCTTCCTACTTTATGTGGGAAAACTACAGAACTTACTTTCAGCGCACAGGAAAAAGTGTGTTAATGTGCCAACATCAAGTGAATTCCACGAGTCTTCTATTCATTAAACTCCCAGTTCCTCTGCATATAATTTATGTCAGTTCAGTTATGCTCCTCCAGGGTGTGCTACTAAAAGAAAAAAAGAAACAGGTATTTAGCCAAAAAGAGGTGTTTTTGGCTCCAGAAATCCACTTACACCTACTGACAAAAGAAAAACAGACATGCTTTGCCAAAAAACAAATAACCAGGCCTATTTTTTTAAAGCCTGCAGTTAGGAGGTATAACATTTACATTGTTCTTTAGAGATTCCCATTTCCTAGCACACAGGCAAAAAAAAAAAAAGTTTTTCTTTCCATGATGAGCCTTGTACTATGTGATCCTCCCCATAATATCTGGTAGTGACTTCATGCTCGTAGGCGGGTTGCTCAGAGCTGAACCTGAACCAGGGCTTGGACCCAGCACTGCAGCTGGGAGCGATTAGCTCTGCGCCCAGGTTCTGGCTTGGACTTGCTGATAGTGAAGTTGGCCATTGGACAGTGTAAAGCAGACGGAGTCCAGAACTCTTAGATACAGTAATGTTAAAAAGAAAAGGGCCAAATTACTTCTGCTCATGGAAAGCACTTTCACTGCTAGCAAAACCCCTGCTCCCCTCTGCCCTCCCCAAACCAGCCCACTTTCCAGGGCTTCCTCAAAGGCTCGGATTTGGGGGCAGGGAGGAACACATGGGGCCAGTTTGCTGGGAGGCATCAGGTTGCACAGTGCCTTGTGTTAGGCTCCCTAAGTTAATTACGTTAATTGGAGCACTGAGATTCCTCGAAGCTGCCAGTCTGCATACGGCTGCTTCCTGCCTGGCACGGCTCTCCAGGGCAGGATCAGCGCAAGGGCAGATGCTTGGAGAGAGGGGCCGACCATCCGTTTGCATGGTGAGGGAAGGGGTGAGAAAGCTGACACGTTGCGAGAACCTGATTCCCGAGGTCCTGCTTGAATTCTTGTTACTTCCTTCCATAAATTCTGGCAGGCCCTAAAGGCTCATCTATAAAAGAAAGTGAGCGAGAGAAAAACTCTGAAGACAGGCTCTGAGTGGGTGGGAGACTTGATTAATTGCAGTGTCAGACAAAAAGAGAAGGACATATTTTAAAGCAGCAGCAAGACCTTTCCACTGAAATAAAGTAATTCTTAAATCTGCTCTGTTACATGGGCATTAATCTAAAGTCTCTCCTAGAAAGCCAACGGAGGTGATGAGGGTTGGCAGGAAGAAAGCGAGAACAGGATCAGGCCTGCAACTTGCAGGGAAGAGAGTTAAAGTGAGGAAGGCTCTTTCCTTCCCGTGGACGTTTTTGTGGTGATGGGCCTGGGGACAGACCCCCTCTGTCCAGAGCAGGGCATCACATTTCAACCTGCACCATGCTGGCTATTTAAGCCCTGTGTTGCATTCTGTCTCTCGCAGCAATAACACTTTAAATCTCTAAATCAGGGAACTCTTGTGCCTTATTTATTGTCTCACAGTACTTGCAGAAATAATGTAAAAAAAAAAAATAACGTGGAGTGCAAATTGTTCAAAATCATCTCTGCCACAAATTCCTTCCAGGGGAACTCAGTGTGTAAGGGGAGTGAGATGCTATAAATGGGTAACAATTTAACTGTTGGGGCTGGAGAAGCCCCTCCCTTCACCACGGCCACTCAATAAACAGCTATTAAAGGGAAGAGAGAGAAGAAAAAATCCTTTCTTCTACCAGTTGTGTCCACAGAAGTCCCATCTCCAGTCTCTCCTGGGAGGAACTAAGGAGTAGCTGTTTGTAATGTTTAGAGATTTATAGAGCTGGAGACAGTGAAAGCATTTACTGTTAATGGGTAGCATCATTTGCAACAATTGTCTGTACTTTGAGAAGTTATATGGGTAAATCTTGCTGAACACCAAATCCCAGTCCAATGGATACAGTGATACAGACTGCTGAAGTAAAAAACACACAATGGAAGGGAAAAAAAGTTTACTTTCTGAAAACCTTACCTGAAGATGTACAGGGAGGAGAGGCCTTCACGGCTTTAATGCCATTTGTCTTATTCAATGCCCTGTTTCTGGTTTAAGTTTCTCTTGATGCTCTTGAGATAAAGCTGGAGATAGAATATGGTTCAGAGATCATTGGTGTCCCTGGCAATTGTTGCATTGGCTGCAGTAAGTTTTGGTGTCAAACTTAAATGAAGAGATCTCCTGAACTGGGATGCATTCATTGGCCCATTGAGGCCAGTGGGAAGACAGGCACTAATTTTCATAAACTTTGAACTGGACCCCTAACACCAAACCAAAACAGACTACTTTTGTGGGTGGAGTTAAAGGCATATGCTTAATGTCAGGGGAACAAAGCTGAATAGCATATTCCGAATAAAAACCTGCATTTAATGAAAGTTAAGTCATCTTCAGACAAATAACTCCTTAGATTTCAGGGAACTAATCCCAAATTGATGGAGAGTCAATTTGGCCAAATATCTGAACATCAATCTGGCTTTCAACAATCATTTGTTAAAATACAGGCTCAGGACTGACTTTTCAGTTATTAAGATGTAGGTTCAGGAGGGGCTCCCCCTGCTCCAGTTGATGATATGGTAAATGCTCTATATGGTGAAGGAAGTGCAGAAAAGTGCTCTCCTTTAGCTGTTAATCAGCTTACCATTTCTTGCAGAGAAAATGCTATATTCTGGACTGTGATACTGGCAAATAACCAAAGGGGAAGTGGATTTTCAAATGCTTATTTTATTAATCTTTAAATATTGCCTCACTAGGGCTCCAGGTGCTGAGTGGTTTATAACACTTTAAATTGTAATCATGGATAATTTTTAATTCTGTGCATACACTTCTGTACTGTAGCTGAATGGGGATCTTGGATACTGTGAAAGGGAGACGAGCTGCATAGCAGATCTGTTCCTTGTCCCTAGCAAACCAGCACGAAGGGAGTTTCCTGTGAACCCTGAAATCATTCAAGTCCTTGACTGATTTGTAGGTTACCATACAAATCAGAGAGCATTTAAAAGAAAGATAGAGAATCACACGTTCCTGCTTCTGGCACGTTAGCCAAATGGGACCTGATCCAACCACCCCCTATAGTTAAATGAGGAACTTGACTAATTTTTGGATGAAGCCCAGGTAATGTGCTGCCTCACATTAAGAATGGTTCCACTTATCCTTGTGTTGTATTTTCTTTATTTCTGGATAGGTAATTATTTGCTGGAGGGCCGGATGTTTTGCACACTGAGTGTTTGAGTTTTCTGCTGCGATCTTCATGTTTCAGAGAAATTTTCACAAGGATCCTGCAGGCTCTGCATTTTGACATTAAGTTTATTAGGTTGACACAAGAGAGATTTACAGAGGACTTCATCTCTCTCTCTTTTCAACATTTATTAACTCAGGGGTACAAGGCATAGACCTGATTCACCTATTGACTGTGGCTTCCTTCCAGCAGAAGAAAGTTGGTATAAGTGATGATTTTTAAATTGCAAGGAGGCTTGGCTACAGGTCTGCTTGAGAAACAAATGCTTGTGCTAAGGGAATGAGGCTGGCAGCTGGCAAGGTTTGGGGAGATGGAGAATTTCACTGCAAATTGAGTTATAAGAGGATCTGTGTGATAAAAGGAAACCTTCTAATGGAGGTTAGTGCTCGTTCCCTGTGAAAAGCCATCAAGGTTTGGATGGTTGGCATTTCTAATTCTGTTAAGTGTCAAAATCGATGCTTGATGGCTCTGCAGGAGCCAGCCAATGGGCACGCCTGTGCTGACATACCAATTCGGTACAAGGAAGGGATGAAGAAGGGACTTCCCAGAATAAGAGAGTGAGACATCTCTTGAAATTTAATTTGCTTAATAAGGTTTTAAAAGCATTAAACCCTATATTAAATAACAAGGCCATTTCCACCCTCCTAAAATAAACATTGAGCTTTGTTTGCAGTTTTCCACTTGTAAGCGACACATGTAAGCACAGGGCCTGTTGTTGCAACCCTGGAAGGCTCCCAAGCAAGTGATGCTTCTTTATTGGAAGCAAATGAAGGAAAAAGAAAAAAGAGTCTCTGTCAAGGAGAGAGAACAGTTTAATTGGATTAAAACCTATGAGCATGTACAGTAGGGAAGGAGAGAGCTCTTCTATCTCCAATTCCTGTGGAGAAAGCAAAGAGATTACTGGGGGTGAAGTGAGAGCTATGCAACACAGCACAAGCAGCCATCCAAAGCCCTGAGTTAGCCAGCACTGGGGCCCCAGAGGAATTGCCAGCTTTTTTTTCAGTGCCTGTGGAGTTCTCCCTGGAAAAGGGTGGCTGGCAGTGCTCATTAGAGGGAGTGTGGGTCTCCTCTGGCACTGAATGCAAATTAAGGAGCAATGTTTGTGTTTGTGGTTCATTAGCAGTCAAGTGGTTTGTCCAAAATACATTTTGCTTTTTCTCTAAAGGGACAGCCTGTAGATTCAAGCCTGGGATTTCTTATGCATTTCAAATGACTTTACTCCAGCCCTGGTCTTTCATCCACACACTGTTATTTAAAAGAACCCTGAGTTTTGGATTCCTTTTCATCGGCCCTCAAGGAAGGGGAGACTTTGCAAGGGAAGGTGCAGTTACATTGTACAGTTAAGGTGGGAAGACCAAAACTCAGTTGGTGTTTTGTAGTTGGTTTGAAATCTGGATGAAAAGGGTCTTTGCAAATTCAAGTTATCATTGAAAGACGCAACTAATGATTGTCTAGGGCCAAACCACTTCACCAACATGCTTCCCAGGCCTGGTATCTTGGCTCTAGACCTGGTAGACACCTTTCTGAAGGATTAGCATTTTGGGTGCTCAGCTCTGGGTGCACAGTCTTGGAAATGTGAGTCCTGGGCTGATTCTGGACTAACGTCCAAGGTATGCAGTGGCCAATGCTGGTGTCCAGAAGCTTGGATCCTAATGTAGACTGAAACTGAAGGCGTGGGATCTGGTGCTGAGTAGGCCCTAAAACGCTGCTGCCCTCTAAATCCCCAGTGCCAAGATGGGGGCTACAAAGTAAAACCTGGAAGGGTACTTGCCAGAGCAAGAGGGAGGCAAGGAAGTTTTGCAGGTTGGATGGGGGAAGGGGCTTTGATTTGAATATGAAGAAGCATTTGGAGGCGAACCAGCAGCAGATTGTGGTACCTTCTTAATTCCGTGAGCCACACATGAATGACCTTTTTGTCTGCCTTCCCCTGCCTGCAGCAGGGGGTTCTCCCCCCTGCCTTTGCCCACCACACACACTCATTGATAATATACATGTGCTAAATAGGATTAACTCTCCCTCATCTGCATGAGTTGTTTCTCTCCCTTGCTTCTGCTCAAGCCGTCCCCCCACACACCCTCGCACCCCCCAGCTCCTTCTGGAGCTCCATGTGGGCCTTGTGTGGAGTTTAGCTCCCTCATTGTAGGGCAGCTGGTAATGGGAGCAGGGCTGAAAAGCCGGCTGTCAGGCTCAGTGCTCGGGAAGAATAGGCGGGCGTCTGCTCTGCAGCTTTCCCTTTGATAGACGAGGATAATCCCTGCTATGAGAAGACTGAGTCAAATGGAAAGGGAGAGTGAGTCCAGTGCCCTCCCACAGCCCTGAAGCAGCACAAATGACAAATCCCGGGATTTGAAGGGAGACAGCTCATCCAGCTAAGCACCTTGTGATGAATCCATTTCTTCCTGAAGATGTCTTGTTTTTCTGGGCAGGAGGGAAGACAGTTCTGAAGCTGGCTCTCTAGAGAAGAGAGGTGTCCCTTTTTGTAGCCTGTGCCACAAGATGAACAGTGAATAAACAGGGAATACCTCATTCCTCTTGCAGGAGGATGCAGTGCAGGATAACCTGCACTTATGGTTTTGTTGGAGAGTGTTCCTCGCTGCCATATCCAATTATGCCATTGAGGAGCTTGGGAACAGACCTGCTCCAGTGGAGCCAAGATGAGAAGTCTCTCTTGGGTTTCCTACCCAGCAGGAGCCATCCCTTGCTTCAAATCAGGAACCTAGCAAGGGAGAAGGGTGGTTCAGAGCAAGGCATGTGGGGTGACAGATGTGGACAGTGGGTCTTAAGGAAGATATCTTGGTGGTTGAGGACTTCCATGAGGGCATGCCCAGGGCATGAGAGTCACAAAAGTGAATCAGAAGCCAGACTAAGGTACTAGCTCAGTGGGAAAAACACTTGCTGCAGAGGTGGGAGCTGATCCTTTGAGCCTCACTCCCAGCATGTGAGATGTCAGAGGTCAAGAGGGTTCCAATGCTGAGGGCCTCACGTTACAAGGCAGAAACACCAGGTTGACCTTTTTTCTAACTTGGGTAGTCTGGAAACTTGGGTTCCTGTTGCTGAGTGCATAACCAGCAGTCAGGGGCTCTTTCTATCTCACTTTCCACAAAAGAGTGCTTGAAAAGTCTTGATTTTGAGATGCCTGTCTGGCAAGAAATGGTGTCTTCACTCACACTCCTCTTTGCATGGGAACTGCATGGAGATGGCAATCCCCAGTGCACAGCCAGAGGTCCAAGACAGTATTCAGGCAGGATGCTAATTTTATTTACTGATGTTTACAAAAATCCATGATTTAGGCCTTAGACCAAGTATTGCCATGTTGCTTGGCCTATTGAGAGAAGAAAATGAGGCAGAGCCAGAATAAGAAACGAGAAAATACAACCCAGTGAGAAGCAAGAAGGATGTTTTAGTTAAACTACATTTTTTTTTTTGTATATTCTACTAAATCTAATCTACTGCTCCACTCTTTGTCCTCCAGAAGTGTGGAGCTTACCTCTGGATTAAACACTTATTTCCCAGATGTTGTTGAACTTTGAATGTTTACCTGTACTCACTGAAAACGTCTCATGCAAAAACTTCGATTTAATGTTTCCATAAAACAAGTTTCCCTCAAGTTTCTCTGAGTCTCTACTCAGAAGGGTGGTTCTCCCAGTATTTTAGTGCCTGCTTTCCCAGACAGGATCCAAAATGGAGAGAGACCACGAGAGCAAAATGGTGGCATTAGCTGAACATTTGAGAAGCTGGAGGGAACTTCTGCTTCTAGATCAGCTTTCAAAAGAGGCAAAAGGCCAGGGGCTTTTGCATTATTTATTCTAACCCATTTTCCCATCCTTAGTTGAGTTTCAAACAAAAGTGGCCCATGACGAGCTTGCAGATGGATTAACAATCAAGTGTACAGCTGCACATACCTGGCACTCGTGCATTTGCTCTGGCCAGCCTCCTAAGAGCCGAGCCGATCTCATTTTTACTTTTTGGGTGCTGGAATGTGGGAGTGGGTGGAAGGGCCAGGATGTGAGAAGCATCTACAGATGTTTTAAAAGAAGGAAGTAAAATTGTAGTTTAGGCAATATGATTTACTTGACTCTCCAGATTGTTTACTGGGTGGATTTTTTGAGTTTCAATGGTGTTTCTGGAGGATGTTTGCGACATAGCTTGTTTTGTCAATTTTCCTTTATACCTTCTCTTCTTGAGACCATTCTGATCACTGGGATGTGAGAAGCTGATTTTCTTGTATAAGCAACAAGATATATAGGAGCTTGCCTGGCATAACGAAGTCTTGATTGTGTCATGGATAGCTTTATCATGGACTGTCCTTGGAAGAATTTCCATGATTAATTTCAAACTGTTGAACTTCCTTGTTTATAAGGACCCATCTGTAGAAGTCCAGCTTAATATTGCCAGATCCTGACAGAGCAATCCAAGGGAACTGCCTGCTAGACCCAAAAAAGCAAAAGAGAGCTCAAAATCTTTACAGAAAATCCAGGTAAAATTCATAGGCTTGTTACAAATATAAGCCTAACTCTGTTGAAAGGCAAGCATGCACTGAACATATGGTTCCACCTAGTATGGACAAGAAGGAGCGCAGCAGAGACTGCCAGAGTGGAGTGAGATTTCAGCTGAGATTTTGGCTTTGCTCAAATCCAGAAACTTCAAAAAACAAATTCAGAGAACAAGAAACAGGATGAGTTGGAAGTGAAAGGCAAGAGGCTCAGTTTTCCCAGAGGAGTGCCATGGGGAGGGGAACTTGTGAGGGGTTTTTGCTGGCCTTGAAAGCACCCACCCCAGCACGGGCTTTGCCTCAGGCTGTCACTGAGCTGGTGCAGCCTTCCTTTGGATCCCAAATCCAAGAATGGTGTCAAAATCCTTCATGTGCCTTGGATCCATGTCTTTGTCCATGCACTTTCAACAAAGGTCGACCAAAATCCTTCAGGAAAGATACTGTGTGCCTGTATTAAGTATGCACACACACCAGGCTATAAAAATCTGCAAAAGTCCTGCATAGAAAGCTAATGGACCGGCCTCCCTGTAATGCAAAGCAGCCTGTGCTCTGTTTGCAGTTGGAAAGCTTGGAAACAGGAGTGAGGTCTGTGTTGGCAAGGGGAAAATCTTGAATCCTCACAGCCAGCAGTGCTGGCAGCCAGAGATGATCATTGTCAATAATGCGCAGGAAGATTGTGCTCCATTGTTGCGGTCCGTTATTAAATTACATAATTTTCATTTTTTCCGTCCTTAAGCTTTACCACTTAAAATGGTTTGTCCTATGCAATCGAATATGATCCTTGGGCCTCAGCTTAAAAAAGCAATAACAATGAGCATTCTCTGGAATGTAAAAATAGAAAGAAAATAAGGGGACTATGTAGTAACTCACTTAAGTATATGTGTGTAGAAACTAACAGACACTCTGACACAAAAGGATTAAGTGCATACGGACCACGGCCTTGAAAGCACAGAAGTGTCATCTTTGTCCTGGAGTCAGACAAATCATCCACTTAATCCTGGGAAAAATACTCTTGGATGGTGTTTCAGGCTGACATGGAGGTGGGCGTTGGTATCCTGGAAAGCAACAAGAATTCCTGAGAATTCAATGAATTCAATGTTGAGAATTCAATGGAAATTTAAGCTTTCCAAAATAACTTGGTATTTTCAATGGAACTGAGGTTTTAACATGGTCAGTCCCTGTGCCTCAGCTGGGGAGAAGTAATTTTTTAAGTTGAATTCAAGTGATTGTTTGTGATAATGTTGGTGAAAGTCAGGATGCAAATATTCAAACTTTATAAATTCAAGACTGGTAACTATGTTGTTTTATGCAACACACCAAGCAGCTGCTTTGAGATGGGTAATTTCTGTGCTTGGTAGCAGGAAGGAACCTGAACAGCCAAACAACGGTGTTAAGCATTTAAATCTGGTTAACCTGATGTACAAACAATTGGTTACTAATGGTCCCATCCATATTTCTGGGTAGTATTTCTATGGTCCACCAAACTGCAGGTTGCTGCTGCAGACAGTGACTACCTGCTCCTCGGCTTCAGTCACCACAGCTCCTGCCATAGTTGGGTGCCTTCAGATGCCCTTCCACTTTTTGGGTCCAATTTGTGACAGCTTTTATTAGAGGATTTGAATACAACTTCTCACCCTTCTCATCTGCTATTGATGAAAGGTCTGATATGGTATCTGGATTTGAATTTCCCAGCTCAGGTTCACTTCCAATCATGGAAAATAACACTGTATGCTCTGGGTAGGTGTTGGAAGGATAGGCTCTCAGCAATTGCTTTCAATGCCTTGTTGTTTTATGGTGTTTTCAGTCTTCTCTTGTCCAGCTCAAATGAAAGGTGAGATTTTGTTGAAAAATGAAACACATTTCTGCTATTCATGTATGAAGAGGGTAGAGAAGGTATCTCACCTTGGTAGCTGGCTGCTTGTGTCCAGCTGGGAAGAGTTGCCTTGGTTTCTTGGCTCTCTTGTTTTAGTGTGCAGAGGCCTGAGCTGAAGCCTGCTTTGGTTTTCCCACTTCTCCAGCCCTGCTGTGGTAGCTTCGCTTCCCACAGTTTGGGCTCTCCTGGCCTTTGGGAATTAAGTGGTTTCTCCCCTTCTAGACAAAGTGAAAGAAAGGATGAAAAATAGCAACACTAAGCAGAAGAAAACAAAAACAGCTAGTAAAATACAAACTATCTCCTCTTTCATTCAGGAAAATTGCTAATGTTTCCAAGATGATTTCTGAGGTGCTCTGGATCAGTCTTTTCTGTCAGACCGAGATGATGGCCAATTCCCCCAGGCTTTTGTGAGGTTTTGTTTGAACTTTTCTGAATGGGGAGACCAGCTCGGACGCAGATGCTCCTCATGAAGCAGCAGCGATCCCACATAGCCCAAGAGGAGAAAGCAGCCCAAGCTGCCCTGGTGCAAGGACTTGACTTAAAGAACTGTCGATTTACGCCAGGAAAGTTGTTTCACTTTTTCTGTCTTTCTTCCCCCTCCGCCTCTTTGTTTGGTTTCGTTGCATTGCTCCTGGGACATTCGGAGTGACAATAAGGCAATTGTTTCTCAGTGAGCAAGGCTCAATGAAACCGTGCAGCAGAAGTGACACGGCAAGGAAATATGACAAATATTCTGCACCTCTGTGCAGAATACTGCCATTTCCTCAGTGTGTATTCCCGTGAAGAAAAATATCCATCTATATATTGATTTCTAAACAGGATGTTGCTGCTTGTGTTTCTCCCCTTTCCAAAAACATGAAGCTCAGATCTCCCTCTCTTCCCTGCCCTGCAAAGAGAAAAAGCACCAAATATCAATTGCATTTTTAATCTCTAAGACCCAGTCTCCAAATGTGTTTGTGTCTATATACGCAAACTGTTTTCCCTTTGTCTTCCTATCCAAAATGCAAAAGATTCTCAGATGTTGGGATTCCTCCAGGTTTCTCCCCCGTGGGAGGATGGAAACATGTAACATTATCTTCTAGCTGCCTACTGCCTGTCTCTGAAATTAGCATTTCAGTGACTGAAAGGTAGTTAGTTTCCACAAAAAAAAGAGAGACAAAAAGAAAGAAATGGAGGGTTAGTACAAGGCTGACACTAATAGTAATAGGAGATGAGGGAGAGGGTATGGGACATGTTAGATTACTAAGTGAAAACTGTGATTTTAGCAGACAGGCCACAGAACAATGGAAGGGGCTTTTACAGAATAAATTAACTCTCTGGATTTCTGTAATTAGCTACCTGAAGGTGGCAAATCCTTACAGAGTTCAAGGAAGGCTCTTTTGCTGTCCTAAATCAGGCATTCTTTAAAGTATTTTGACTTTTATTTATTTTTGGAGTATTTTCTCCATGAGTAGGTGCTGCTGAAAGTGTGGCTGAGGAGCAAGGCAGATGCTCCAGTCTCATGGTAATTGATGGAGTCGGTTGTTTATGGCTATTGTGCCAACAAATCACTCCTCATGCAAAAATTAATTACCTCTCCTGTGTGGGGCTCTGGGGCTGGCTAGTTTGGCCTCCCCAACAAGGGCTCTCGTGTGGAGCTGGGCAGAAGTGCTCTGCAGGGGCCCTGTGGCTTTGCTAGGCTCAGCTCCATCTGAGGAGCTAAGGAAAACCTCTGGAAGAAACACTTATTCTTCCCTTTTTTTCCTCAAAAAGAGGTTTTTTTGTTGTTTTTTTTGACTGTATTTTTACTGATGCTTTTGTCGCAAATCGGCAAAATGGGACTGGGCCAGCATGGGCCACATGTTATGCATGTCTCAGGAACAGCCGCTTCCAGCATGGCAAACAGGGACAAGTCAGGGCCAATCGTCCCAGCTCCCATTGCAGAAGGAGCTGGTAGCACCAAAGTGCTTTGCTGTTCCCCCCAAACTGCATGTTATGTAGTAGGTGTCTTGATCCATTATAGGCTTTCCTCGTCAGTGCTCTGATTTAGGACTGCTCAAATCACGTCTAGTTTCTTACAAACAGTGATATATTTGCCTTTTCAGTATTCTTTCAAAGTGGTTTTGCCAGCTCCCCACCTTTGCCGGAGGCTTCCCATCCTCAGCAGCTGAATGGGCAGTTAGCACGGCTACTTTCTAGGGGTGGCTGCCATCCATGAAGGAAGGAAAAGAAGGAACAATATTTGTGTATTTGCGCTTTTATCCAAATTGATCCTTAAACTCAATTACTGGGGCATTCACAAGGCACAATTAACGGTCTCTGCTGATGAGCTTGCCTGCGTTAAACCAGCTGCCCTGGAACGGTGGCTTTGCAGGCTGAGGACAAGCAGGTCCCTGTAAGCAGCTGGAGCGTGTGCAGGCGCAGGGTATTTTTATCCTATCCTGCACGAGCAAGTCTTGGCATGGGAGCGGGGAGCAGCCCAAGGGAACAGGCCAGGACGAGACCCGTGTGGATGATTAATTATCTGCTGCAGACACTGGTCCTCCGAGGTGAGAACTGAGGCTGCCGGGCACCTAGAGTAGGTAGCTGCCTTCACTGTACTTGCTTCTTATAGCCTGTTTAAAGGAGTTAGGTTTATTATTTGTCTCTAGCAACTTGGGAAGAACTGGTGGAAAAAGAGGAGCTTTTTGAAGACTTGGGATAATACTTCACTGCTCCCCAAAAGGATTTGAAAATAAATGCTGGGGTTTAGTGCGTGTGTCCCTATAGCTGGAGAGCAAATCACATGTATGTTTTTCACAGGTAGATCATGCCTCTTTGTCCTGCCCCTAGTACAAGCTGTATGGCAACAGGCCAGGCTCAAAACCATGCGAGCACAGACCTGGGGCTGAGCTCTGCTCCGGGTAAATAAGCAGCCCTTTGCTTACAGAGTGTCCTTCAGCTCGGCAGCATCGCTGCTCGGGTACCGATTTTAGGCGCTCGTTTTGGAAGCGGCTGGGCCAGGTGCAAGATCTGCAGCCTCCATTGATACCCCAGAGCCAGTGCAAAACGGAGCCTCCAGAAGATGGGTTTTAGCCCCTTTCTGCCATGCTTAACAACGCTGTGTTTAATATTAAGTGCATATTTGTTTTTAATCTAGAAGCCTGGCTCTCTGCTCTCAAACAAGCCATTTGTAACGGGTTTGTTCTTCCAAGCAGAGGAAAGAAATACTTGGTCCTGGAAGCCGGTTTCATAAAGAAACACAAAGAGCATCTTTCTGAATAGCACACAAGTGTGAAAGGAAACGTGCAATTGCTGGAGAAATGGAATCATTTATACTCAGTGAAGGGGAAAGAGGGGAAAAAAAAAGAAAGAAAAGGCTTTTCAAAAGAAGATCTGTGACTGAAGCTCTCCAGAACTGTTTAACCTGTTGGGGATATTTAGCAGATGAATTCTGACCCACGTTCTCCACTTTGCTAGACCCCGTGACGGAGCGACACAGCATCTGCCGCTCGTGCTCCGCCGCCGCCGGGCTCACAATGCCGGAGGAAACGGGGGAGAAAATTATGCAAATTGCTCGGAGCAGATTACTTGGACCAGCTGCTCTTCTTCCTCCTCAATCAAAGGTCTGCCTGGGAAAGCCAATCTAGATTATAGATGTCAGGCGCGTGGTCGGAGGCTGATCCGCTGCCTCTCGGTTGCGCCCCGAGCGGGGCCGTTTCTTACGGCGATGCAAATTGGGACCCGCTGAAGCTCTCGCCCGCTCTGAGGAGGGCACGAGGGGATGCAAATTCCTTGCGCTGCTGGGGAGGCAGCGCGTTGCCAGGCGGCTGCTCGCTGGTTTTGCAGGGCTCTCATGAGAGAAATTAGTTCATCCCCATGCTAGAAATTATTGAATTTTATTATTAAGCACGATGAATATGGCAGAGAGAGGGGAAAAAAAGTGGTTTATGCCCCGCACGGAGAGGTGTACTGCCGGCTCGATTTTTGCTCTTGCAAAGTGAAATTTATTCCCGTGCACAGATCGGAGGCTGACGTGGGTTTAGCAGCCGCGGCCGTGCCGTGGCCGTGGGGCAGCCGGCGCTCGGGCTGCAGCGCCGCCCCCAGCACACTGCGTCCACGCGAGGCTTGGCAGCTTCATCAATGATTAATATGCTTTTTTTTTTTCTTAAAAATAAATAAATAAACAAAACGCTGCTGCGCTAGAGACCACCTAACCGCAGGATTAAAAAAAAAAAAAATACTCCTATCAATCTCGTGGCAGATTTCACTATATTAAATCACCATTCAAATTCTCTGCAAGTTTGATAGAAACTTCGTTTTTTTAAATCCTGTATACAAATCAAAGAAAATCCCGTGTTAGCATGTGATAAAACACACACACATAAATACACGAGTTGATCGGAGCTGCGGATCTGTGGGGATGCATCCTCCAGAGGGTGCAGTTCCAGTAAGAGAGTCCTTACTGTGCTTTAGAGAGATTAATAATTCTGTTGCCCTGCTTTATTTTTTATTGGTCCTCTCCATAGATTTTTTTTTTTCCCAGTGGATGCCACAGTTGCTGAAGATTTTAGCATTTCCATGTATGTTCCCTCTCTTGAATTTCTAATCTGATCTAGCAAGGCAGGTACTGGAGATCCTTTCCCAGCACACGGAGCTGGAGCTTTCTTTGCCGTGGTGCTGGTGTGGGAGGGTGGTGCTTGCACTGAGTTGCTTCTATCTGTGTTTTCATGCTCCCCCTGGTAATATGGGCATGATTAGTGCAAGAAGTTGTTAATCAAGCAAGGGCTATTTTACCAAGTGGGCTAAGGATTTCTAATAAAATCTGTACAAAAGTCAGACCCACTCCCTGTTTTCCCCTGTCACTTGTCAGTGGTGAAGATGACATTCTTTTTATTTTTTCCCAACAAAAATTTCTCAGTTCTTTAATCTTTAATAATGTGATGGAAAAAATTATGTAAAATAAGCAAATAAAATTGAATACAGAATCCTTTTTTTATTAATATTTTTTCCTCCTTACCAGTATTAATCTGCTTCCTTAAGGGATAGATAGGGAATCCTAATATTTTTCAACAGTTGAAAATCACGATGTGATTTTTTAGCATAAGAAGTGTGCTGGCATCATTTACCCAGATTATCATTTATTATGTATTTCCCTGTAGCACGCTCTTAACATTCTGTGCAGTAAATATTTATAAAAAAAAAGACAGTGACAAATAAAGCCCGCTGCAAGTTTGCCCTATTATTTCTGGCTTGCCAGTCCTGCTCGCCTCTGTGGCGCGGGCGACATGTGCTGACAACAGAGGAGTCTCCCGGACTAGCTGCTTGGTCTAATTTCTGTTTGCTGCCAGATGAGTCTGAGCAGCCCGCGTTCAGGGAAAGCTGCAATTAGAGCTGTGATCTTGACACCAGAGTTCACCTGCTTTTCGGGAGAAGTTTGCAGAGGTTTGGAGGCTAATGAGCTGCAGCTGAAGCAGGGGGAGCTCGGCAGCTACTTCTTTAGGTGGGTTGAAGTCCCTGGGTGCTGTGTAGTCGTCAGCTTTCCTGTCTGGCTCTGGTCCCTCACAGCGCAGGTTTTCACTGTATTTCTCCAAGTCCTGTCTCTGCTTTATCAGGACTATCTGGTACGAAGAATTGCTGCACTGTATTGATGGAATGAAAGTTACCAGTGGAGGGGAAAAAAGCCCTTGAGATATGATGAATTAGCTGCAATTTCAGTGGTAAAAATGGTCTCTTGTAGCTGGCTATTAACTACACTCTGGTGAATACATTTTCATGCAAGAGATGGTTTGCTATTTTAAAGGAGTCTCATTGAGGCTTGATCAAGTTATTTTCAAAAAGTTTGAAGTATTATAGGAGAGCAAACCTGATTGCTCAATTTTGCAGTCACATTTTTTTTGTTTGCTGCTGCTTCTCTGTGTGTATTCAGGGAAAGTGGCTGGGTGGGTGCAGAGGGAAAAGTGAAGCTAGCTACCCTGAGTAAAACAGAAGCGCTTTGCTGTTCCTCCAGCTTAAAGCAAGAACGACCTTGTATTTCTCAGTGCTCTGGCGTAGGCTGGAACTCGCTCTCTCCCCAGCGTGCTTGCATTTCTAAGCTGCAGCCCTGATTCTCCTTATCTTTTACAGAGCACAGCCACTGATGTGGCATTACGGGTCATTTGTTAAAAAAACTGTGCTTGCTATTTTTGACACACAGTCAAGAGAGAGGTTTTTTTTTTATTTAGTTTGGTTTTTGCTTAACAACAAAAGGAGGAATCGAGCCAGCAGGGTAGCTCAAAAAGTTAAGCAAACGGGTTGTCTGATAGATCAACATCTCCAGAAGAGGAAAGATCAACAAGGGTCACTACTGGCAGCTGATCAGTGGCCAGTGGGAGAGAAAAGTGGATCTGCACAAGTACTTTGGTGGACAGATGTTATTCAAAAGCTACCAGTCAAAGCAATTAGTGATTGGCAATTCAGCAGAGTGGCTCATGAGTTATGTAGGAAATCAGCTATCTCCTCACCTGAAGAAAGACGTTTCTGTTCAGGTCTGAATGAAAATAATCTGCAAATAATCTGAGGCACCTTAGATTCGCTAATGCCATCGGAAATTTAAAATCCGTAAGGTATTGGATCGTCCTGTGTTTACTGTGTCTCAGCAGGGAACCTTAATTACAGAGAGGAAATGACTTGCCGGCATTTGCACTTTCCTGCTTTGCTGTTGTTTTCATCGTGGTCAATGTTTTCCTTGTCTCCTTCCATTTTACTTGGGCTGTAACCTCAGTGGATCCTTCAGTCAATCCCGGTTAAGACAGGTCAGTGCATGATTAGGAGACATTCCAGGGAAACTCAAGCATTGAAGTCATTTCTGTTGAACCAAGGTTATTTTAGGGACACTTTATTCTCAGATCTGCTGCATTTTGAATGCTACATAGTGTAATTCTTGTTTATCTTGAATTAGCTACCGAAGGGTGGTAAGGTCTGTGCCCTACCTAAGTTCTAACTCTTGCCCACACTAAAACCTGTAATTTCAGGGAGATAAACTGCACTTCAGTGATTTGTACATATATTTTCCTAGGAACAGTTGTTCTTGGTCTTCCATCCCAGAATTTACTGTGTAATCACAGAAGAAGCCCATAAAAATTGAGGCAAATGGACGATACCATGAAGTCTTTCTTTCTCAGCACACAGGAGTCTTAAAATGTTGGATCTTGTTTCCATATCTGGGCTTGGGCAGGGAGCTAAATTAATCTCAAAGTGCCCCATGGACAAACAGTTTCAAGCCTGACGAGTGCTGTGTTGAGTGACCGTGGGACACGTGCAATGGGAGGAAATGGAAGGAGGAAGGACCTGCTGCCCCTTTGCCTCTTTTCTTTCCTCCCAGGCATCCTTTGGCTCTAAAAGCAGCTCTGTAACGGTGGCACCTGGTTCTTGCTGTCAGGATGCCTTGCAAATTGGGCCTATATAGTGGGGAAGGTTTTTTAATTCAGAATGCTGTGTGTGGCACTGCCACAAGCACATAGCAAGCGAGTGAGAAGGAAGAACGTGTGCTGTTTCACTCAGTCTGTCATGGGAGATGCAGCACAATTTGCCTGCTGAGTTTCTCACTGCTTCACCCCAGTGCTGGTGAGCAATCTGGAGTCGGAGTCATCCCCTTTCATTTTCGGATGCACAAGCTGAGCTTCAAACAGGAGTCAGTGGATGCACAGCGTGCAGGACAGCCGTGTCTGACAGGAGCGTCGCCAAGGGAGAATAAATCCCGAGCAGCACCGTGTGCTGGTAACCGCTCACACGCCCTCCCTCGTGGATGCCTTGGACTGGGATTCCTGGAGACTGCACGTGAGCAATGGCTCCGCTCTCACCTCGGCTCTACCGTCCCCTCCCTCTCCTTCCTTTGCCGCCTCCCCCAAATCCATAGGAAAGCAGCCTCCTTGACAGGCAGTGGAATCAAAGATGTGTCCTGTTACCAGGTTACCCACCACTAAATCTGCGAGGGACTTGGGGACTCTGTATGACTGAACAAGCGACTCCTCTGTCCTGGGGGTATAAATCTAACACAAGCCTGTCAGCATAAGCCCCATATATTTATGGGAAGCTTTCAGAGGAGCTGCATAGGATCAGAGCTGCTGTTCAGCTCCACGGCACAGCTTCCCTCCGTGTGCCTGCGCACGGAGATGCGTGCCCTGGGAATGTGCTCCCACCTCCTTGCTGCGCCCCGGAGAACAGGGATGCGTTTGTACCGATTTGTCACTTGGGGAAGCCGCGTAAGAGACCTGGAATGGGAGCGGGAAGGATGGAAGTGACACTAGGGTAAGGGCAGGCAGCGTTGGCACTATATTTAGGGTAGGAGCAGATAGTGGTAACAATTGCAAGGACCATATATAATGCAGTAAAACTGTCTACCTGAAATACAAACAAAGCCCTTTCCTGAGGCACTGAGGGGTGATCAGTCATGCTGACAGTCTCCGCAGCTAAGCAGCCAGGACATCTCATTCAGAAAGCACGGACAAAGTCGAGGGCACTAATTCTTTCATTAGCATCCTGGAAACAGTGTCTTTGCTCTGGTAGAAGGAGTGACTCTTTACGCCCATTCCAAGTACTTCCCAAGCGTGGGCTGGCAGCTGCTGTGTTTGCTGCACCCTGGGCAGCGTGAGGCCTGGTGCATGCATCAGGACGTGGCAGATTGGAGAATCTGCCTTCGTTTAGGGTACACTGAGCCCGAGTGGCTTGTTGAAGGATATATATTGGTGAAGTGCATTGAATCCCAAATCTAAACCCGTTGATTTAACCCCTAGACATATTCATTCTGCTTCCAGGGTATTTCTCTTGTGCAGTCAAAACAGCACTAAAAGCAGCAGGATTCAGTCCTGCACAAATGTGTCTCAGATCGGAGAAATGTTCTCTGTTTTGATCTGCCCTTTCACACGTATTTCAGCCCAAAAGAAGCAAATATGTCCTGAAAAATTACAATGTGCTCCCTATATTCCTTTACCCTTCCCAAGACATCCTTTTTTTTTTTTTTTTGGCCACTCTCGGGGAGAAGCTGCCGGCTTGATCACAGCTAGTACTCTTTCACTTACGTTGTGTGCTAAGAGGGAAAACCGTCCTCATTCTTCAAGGAGCAGAAAGGACATAGATGTCGTCCATCGCTTCTAGCCGAGTGCCTCACATTAATTCCCACGTTCTGGAGAGCATCATCTTTTCCAGGCAGCCCCCCGCAGCACAGACAATAGTGACAGAAAGCTCTGTGATCTGCGGGCCGCTCGGTATTCTCCCTATATCATGCTAATTCTTTGCCTGGTCTACTTTTAAAGTCTCAGAAGAATGAAATTCCACTCTGAGATATCCAGATACAATTCAAGAACAAACCCTTCAAAGTCATGGATCGAAGGTAAGAGATACAGGGGAAACCTGAACCCAGGCCTCTGTGCACAGTAGGAAGGCATTTGATTGCAGTTTTATTGTTCTGCATGTCAAAACTGATGGACTGGCGGGAACAATGGGCTCTCTCCAGGGAAAAGCAGCCCGGGCCTGGATTAGCAGTGACTTCCCCGGGTCCAGGAGTGAGATATTTGGCTGGTCATGAGCTGGGACCGGGTTTGGAGGTGGTCGGGGGGATGACGTGCTCTGCATTGCTGCAGCCCTGAGCAGCAAAGCTTCGCTCTCTTGGCTACCAGCCCTTCATTTTACCTGATAATAAATTCAGCCAGTAATTGGAAGAAATAAATTTGATGAGCTTTTCATACAGTTCAAAGGAGCGGTAGCCGGTTTCTTGATCCGCCGATTGGCAGCTGTCCTTCCTGAGTGCCCCACAATCAAAGTGTAGTTCTGCCTCTGCAATTCTCAGTGCTTTCACATCTTTTGATCAAGAGCCTCGATGCACCAAAAAGAGAGACACTTAGGATCTTTTTTTTTTTTTCCCCTCCCTATAATAATTATCACATCCATTACTCAGCAGAAGCCTGGGATGCCCTTTCATTCTTACACAAATACTTCCTTTTGGGATTCATTTAAAGTTTCCTTGTGCGTGAAGTGGTCACTTGTCAGTTATGCACCTGAAGGGGAGAGGCGGAGAAAGCACAGTCAGCTAAAAAGGAGCCCTGACTTCAAGCATTTAAAATGAATATTGACAAAAAGAGGGGGTGGTGAGAAGTGAGAATCAAAAGCTCAGAAATTGCTGATTAGGCCAAACCTGACTGCTTTCTGCCTATCATAGGAAACAGCATCATTAGGAGAAATGCAGCGGTGCTGGAATTGTGCAACACCTGGTCAAGAGCAATGAGACGAAGAGCATGTCGGTGGCTCAGATTAGAAAAGTAGAGGATCGTCCTTTTGGGTGGTTTGCAAAAATTTTAGCCCTGGAGAAGCCCCAAGGTCCGTCTGCCCCCGAACTGGATCACGCTTGTGGTGTGTGTAAGCCAGCTCTAGTGCTTGTTACTAGAGATGCTGCACAAATTAGCACTAGGAGCTTGCATTGAACATGTATGGGCTGTTTTGTCTCCCTGTTGGAGGCTGCAACTAACCCTGTGCTAGTTAAGCCATCAAGTTTCTTTTCCGTCTGATATTCTACTCTAAGGTCCCATGGGGTGAAGAGCAGGCCACAGATCTGCTCCGAACCAGCCTTTTGCCCCTTTTGTTGGGGGAATTTCTCCCCACAAGCCCTGGCACCACAATGAAGCAGCATCGGGCTCTCAAGGTTCCTACCAACGGCATGTGGGCCGGGGGATGCAGAGCTGGGCAGCGTGTGCATGGGTTCCCCAGCTGGTTACAGCTGTGTAGGGCCAGTGATGAGGAGCCTTAGGATTATTAGGGGCCTCACAATTAATGAGTGGTGCTCGCAGTCTGCTTGTGTCCATGGAAAACCATCAGGATGGGCAGTTCTTGGCTTTGCAGTGCCCAGAGAGACTGAGTTAACCTTTTTCTATCTCCAAGCTCTTAACATAAGTCTGGACTGAGACATATTGGGGGAGAAAGATGCAGCATTGCTTCCCATGCACTCTCTTCTGTGCTCAGTGGGCCCGGGCCCCTGGGATATGGATTTCAAGAGCAATAAATTCACTCTAAAATTTTAAAGAGGATGACGCAGAAAAGTTAAAACAAACAAACGGAGCAGCCCCACACAATAAAAGCTCCTTCTCTCCTGACGTCTCTCTGTAGTTACAGCGTGACACATCAAGGTCAGATACCCTGTCCCGCAGGAGCCCGGCTTTGTGCAGCGTGAAGATCATCCCCTGACGATTTGTGACGTCTCGTATTTTGGAAGGGTACTTTGTACTTACATAAACCCCAGGAATCTTGTGGTGGGGCATCGTTTATGGCAAGCTTTCCCTTTCCCACACCAAGGAGGCCCTGGCTGAAGTGTCTTCAGAAAGTGGGCATGCCAGAGAGCTGTGCAACCTGCCTTTGGCCCCGTTGGCCCACTCCTCTGCTGCACTGCCTTTCTCATGCACACTAGAGCTCACATCTGCAGGTCAATAAATCCGCCATCCGAACTTGGAGGTCTCTCTGGAGCAGAAGCTGTATGCAGCAGTGAGAATAACAGCAAGAATAATAATCCATATGTTTGTTATTGTGATCTGCTCCTCTGGAAGATTAAAGTTGTGGAGCATCATAAATACTCCATTGCTGGAGGCCACCAACACTTGGGTTAGGGAATGGGGTTACGAGCAAGGAGTCCTCCCTGCTGATAACAGTTCCATCCTCCCAGCCTCCTCCCCATTGTAATGATTTTTAGAAAATTTCCTTTTTTTTGCTTTTAGTGCAGTGGATTTCCTTGTGCATAGTCTCCTAAATGAATGCACAGGCTGTTTCTGGCATGCTTTAAACCTTCATGCATTTTTAATGATTTACAAGGAAAAGAATTTTTCCTCTCCTTCTTTCTTTCTCTCTCTCCCCCACCCCCCTTCCCCTCCTCCCTGACTCTCTTTTTCTTTCCTAAAAAAAAATAAAATAATAATGACTTAATACATATCAAGAGGAATTGTTGGTCTGTGGTGACGGTTTTATAATTCCAGGTTAAAGTTTTTTTTCTATTTAATTATGCACAATAATTCTCATGAACTATAATGCAATAACAAAAGCATGCACCAGAGTTGGCATAAGTCTGTTCTTTATTAGTACGGGTACGGGTACTGTGCTTTATGTGTGAAATAAAATATTTGGAAGTAATGCTGAGTCTGTTTCTTTAGAATTACACAGAACACTTCTTCTTTTAAAACACTGAGACTGGGGCCTTCTGCTCCATAATTGGCCTGCTTCTCACCTGATAAATTCAATGGTACTTGTTTCCATGATGCCTTACTTGTTTCCCACTGCTTTTGTAATACGGTGATTTATTTAGAGTGTTCCGTCCATGTAGTCCTCTCTAGTATCTTAGTTTAGGAAGGTTAAAAGTGATTAACTAATGAAAGGCTGCTTGTTGTAAATATTGACACTCCCCCAACCTGCCAGGTTTCTGATTAGCTCCTGAAGTTGCCTTACGTTTTGTTTATCGGGTTATCAGCACTTCCAAAAGCTTCTACACGGCAGGACTTTTCTCATGCCAAATATTGCTGATGTTTCAGAGAATGAAGGCAAAGACATACCAGTGTGTGGGTGAGTAAGCTCATCAGTTTTGAGCGGAAATGAGTGTGTGATATTAAGCATGGTTGTAAATATTTGCACAAGTGGGACTAATTTTGCGAGTATTAATTTATTTTTCTTGTAAGCCCTGTATTTCCTTTACATTCAGTTTTGATGATAAAGTTTGTCAGTCCCATTGCTTTTTTGGAAAGCACAGTGGTTTCTGAAGCAAGCAAGACCACGTTATACAGCTGCAAATGGTTTATGTGCATGGATTCTGCCTTGCCCCAAAGCAGCCTGGATTTGATGGCAAATGCTGGGGAACTTTGCAGCATTTGTCACTGTATTTCTGCAAGTTCCTCTGATCTGCTTTTGGTGCTGCCTTTGACCTTCACAGTATTTCTGTAAGGGTTTCTGGCAATGCATATTTCACCTTTCTGTTTAGCAAGGTGCTCAAAGAGATTAAAAACTAAACCTGCAAAAATAAAAGTGTTCTCAGAAAAAGGCTGCTTTAGCATGACAGCTATCCTAGAAATGCCTTGGAGGAGCTAAATGATATTAAGTAACTTAACCTGTCAGGAGGCTTGTAAAGTAAATAATGTGTGTGTATATCTGTATATCTATCTATACACACCACATGCTATTTATTTATTTAAAGCACTATTTACCCTAAACTGCTCACAGCTGCCCCAGGGCTTTTATAAGTGGTGGGGAGAAGACCCTTCCCCTCCCTCCTTTGTGTTGAGTAAGCTGAAGGTTGGGGGCAAATTTGGTGGGTCCACGTTGGCTGAGGCTTCTGCTGAGCTGTAGCGAGGACCACGTGTGGGATCCTGTTGTCTACATGGAGCTGTTGTGTGCTGTGACATCCCCAGCCTTGTTGTGGATGTGGTACTATGGACCTCCTACAGTCAGTTTGCATGGTTAGTGTCCTTCAAAGATAAAAGATTTCTTTTTTTTTTCCAGTTTGCCTAATCTATTGCTGTTCAGGGTCTGGCCTTTGCATACCTGCTCCTACCTGGTGTTTTGAGGTGATCTCTGTTATCTGTTGATTTTTTTTTAAAAAAATACACTTGGATGTGACTCAGCCTTTGTTTGCTTGTTTCTCTCCTTTCTCCTCAGTATTTAGAGCAGATTGGGAGCCCTTATGTAATTCCAGCCTTGCAGTATGAATGCCATGATGTTTCCCAGCAAACAGCAGTCTGACAAAAGAGCAAATGCTTAAGAGATTTTCAAGCCTCACTTGTTAGTTTCCTGTTTGCTTTTAAAAAATAAAAATAGGCAGGTGTAACTTTGTGGTGTTTGGTTTTTTTTTTTTTTTTTTTCCCCCTTTTGCAGAAGGGACACTTATTAGCTACAAAAGATAGGATATTCTTTGTAACCTTAAATATGCATTTCCATGGTTGGGTTTTACTATATAAGCTGTGAAGGGATTGTAATGTGACCTGCCTGAAGAAGCTTTCTTTAGAATTTAAGAATTCTGAAAACATCTCTTATTTAGTTGTGATTTCATCACTGGCCTTGCAAAGGAGACTGTGGCACACAAGTAATACTTCTGAATCCTCTTGCAAGAAAAGCAGTTTCTATTTGAAAAAAGACTTGAGGCAAATTTGGGCTTGGGTGTACTTTTTTTCCTATTTTTTCCCCTTTTTCCTTTTTCTTTGCTTTTCCAAAGTCCTATGCACATGTTCATTTCTGTGATCCAGATTTGAACTTTTCAAGGGCTTACGTTGCACAAAAGGAATGAATGCTGAAAATATTAGTTATGGCATTCATAAACTTCTCCCTTGAAAGCTGCAAAGCGTTGCAGATCCATTTGTAAGTGAACACAGGATTTCTCGGCCAGTCCCAGAGCTATGACACCATGAAGGAGCCCTTTCAAACAGGGATGTGTGCTGAAACTTGTGGTGGAGCATAAAAATCAAAGGAAAAAATCCTTGATCTTTTTGTTGGGTGACAAACCTAACCATTGTTTAGGTCCCATATTTCACTGACCGAGAATAAATCTCAGCAGATTGTGAAAAGTCATGGTTTTGGCTGAGTTCTGCTATCCTCCATGCAATCCCTGACTGCATTTAGTTTCCCACACCTCCATGGTTTAATTAAGCCTCGTATGTCCCCTATGTGACATTACCATTCAACCACAGGGCTAAGCACAAGGGTGCAGACCCTCTTAAACCTGGCCAGTCAGAAGAGCAGGTAAGACCTGGGCAAAGTTCACCCACCCATCCACTGTCTTGTGGCCTCAGGGAAAAGTGGAAGGAAAGGATGGGTAAATAAACTGCCCCTCCCCCTTATTTTAATGTATAAATGCCCTTCATCCTTAAAGAGCACTGTGGTGTAATGCACATGATATATGGCATGGGATTTTAACCATAAGAGGAAAACAGTTTTTTGTTTGTGATGTTTCATGGGGTGCACTTTCATTTTGAGCTGTCTTTGATTTCGGCACTCATTTCTTCTCTTGAACTTTGCAGGGAACCAAGGGCCTAGTGCTGCAGGGTGCAATAGCTTCCTGAATGCCGTCTTCCAGCCTCATGCTTTGGCCTGGGCTTTCTGCTGCTTGTGCAGAACACCCAGGGCTTGGGTGTCTGCAGGCATTGCCTGCATCTGCCTGGTGTTATCCCCAAACACAGGGAGTTTCCAAAGCAGCTGAGTTCCTCTGGATGGGAATGGCATGTTCCACCTCTCCGAGATCTTTATGGGACCCAGGCCATGTTTGCTGGGAAAAGGAAGGGAAACCCTTTGCATCTGCACCTCCCTTACCTCTTTGTAATACACTGAAAAATAGTCCCCTGTTCCTCCGCGGAAGAGCGGTTCTTCCTGAGCATCCATCCTGCAACGTGAGCTGCTTGCGTGAGTGATGGCTGTAGCCACGTGCCCTCTTGATTGAAAGGGGTTTAATGAATATCCTTTTCAATGTATCCTGCATTAGTAACACCCAGAAAGATGTAGCTATGTTGATGCTAGGTGTCCAAAAAGAGCCCTTCAAAGATCTGAGCCTGTGGGAGAACCGAGCTGTGGCGCTTTCCCGGGAGCAGGAGCAACAGCCCCATCTAGTCCTGCTACCTCTCCCTGGGCCCTGTTATGGATGCTGAGGAAGTGTAAGTGTTACGAGGGCTTTGCTCAGAGCCGCTGAGCCAGCGGGCAGCACAGGAGTGGCTAAAAGCAGGGAGGACCTATAAATTCCCCAAAGCTCTTGTTTAGCCATTGATTTAGATGTCTGGCCCGCTACTGCTGTTGCCCAAAGCTTCAGTTTATTTTTATTATATCCAAGATGAGGCCTGAAAACATTACAGAGGATACTGTGAGGAAAGGCAGACCTCCAAAGCAGGGATAGAGGAGTGATGCCGTAACGCAGGCTATGGAGGCTGACCAGGGCTAGTAGAGAAGAACATGTGTGTACACCAGTGTGTTCTAGCCACTGAGGTGAAACGGGACCAAAACCTATAGCTTAAGAAATCTGTATTTTTTTCCAAGCTTTTTAATGTCTTTGGTAAGTTAGGAGTGTTCACTGCGTAACGTGGCATCCAAATTTGGGGAGCATCCCCAACGGGTCTGTAGAGATGCCATAGTGGGCTGTTCCCTGGCCTCAGGGCCACATCTCTGCATCCCTGTCACTGGTGCCAGCAAGGGCAGGGGAGAGCCGGGTCCCGCCACGTGGCACGCACTACTTGCTGGAAAGATTATGTAAGTCATAAAAACGTCAGCTTCCGTATTTCAGCCGAGTAAACGACACGTGCAGAAGGCTCTCTGCTCATCCTTTACAACCAGCAAGGTTGCCTCCAGCTTTCTGCTTGAATAACAACTAGGACAGCTCCCACCTGCCTTGCAGTGCTCTGTGCCTTGGACACCTCCCAAGCCCTGAGCTGGGCTACAGGGGGATTGGGGAAGTGTCGGCATGCCACTTCCAAGCGGGAAGCTGCATTGCTGCTACCAGCTTGAAATGGGCTGTGACTGCGGAACGCTAGCTGGGTGTTGTGGTGATGCAGGCACGGCTGTCAGAAACATGGGTTGCAGAAGGGACTGGGTAGTTCGGCACGATACCCTTGTTGCTGTTTGCTCTGGACTGCATTCGAGCCATTTTCAACAAGAGATGGCTATCCAAAAGGCACTATTAAAATCGCAAATAGCCTCTGGTAGCCTCATTTGCACTTTAAGGGGTGATTCTTGGCAGCTTTCCATTGGGAGAGGGTTCTTTCACTTGGTTGTTTCTTAGGATATCAAAGGGAAAAATAGGAGCAGATGAAATACCATGGAGAATGTAACTGGACACCATATCTATCAAAGCTTTGGGCTCACACTTCTGTTGAAAGGTCATCCTTACTTAGCAAGGAAGCCGTTAGGTCTTGAAGTTTAGGCAGATACCTAACGCTTACTGGTTTGCTGCACTAGATCTAGGGGCTAATTTTTTGGGTCATGCAGAGGCTGTGCAGTCACTTTCTGCTATGTATTTGTCATGGTAATGCTGTGCCAGATGGGGTTAATAGCGAGCTGCAGTCCCTCTATCGCCTCTTGAAGGGGAGCTGAAGGAGTTTGGAGCATGAGTAACTGGTGTGCAAAAGATCTGGTCTTTGGAGCCTGATTCGCATTCTGTTAGACTCCACGTGAGCCTCTCCACTGATTTCAGGGCTTTGTATTGGTCCCTTATTGGCAATTAAATTTCCTTTTTAATGGAAATTGGCATGAAAACCAGGTGTGAGTCTTATGTTCCTGGCAAAAGGCCAGCATGGCCCCTGGTTTCCAAAGGTTGGTGGCCTTGGGTTTTGCATTACTTTGCCTATTGTTAGAGCAATGTCCTTCTGTTATGTTTTTTTTTTTTTTTTTCCCTGTCTGTTTGCAAAAATGACTGGCTTTGCTGCACACATGGAAGTTTTAATAATTATTCCCAAGCAGCTCTCAGAGTTTTTTAACATGGAAACAAGTTCTACATTACTCGTTAAATTGGTCAAATTTCAATAAAGTCAGGAAAACATCTTGAAAACAGCATGAATATAATTTACAAAGAAAACAATCCAAGCGTTGCTGCCAAAGAGTTTTCCAACAGGAAGGAAGGAAGAATTTCTCTTTCCCCCACATAGAGTGACTGTACTGTACATTAAATTAGTGGTTTTTGGAGTGAAGGAAACCTCCATTGGACCCACAAGGTTAATGGGAGTGAAGTTTGTTCCCAATGTGGAGATAGCTTTTGCTTAACTGTATCTCCCAGGCAGGTCGTGTGAATCCTGGCTGCCGACTCTGATGTTCCTGGGAGCAGCTCCGCACCAGCCTCTCTATCCCAGGCAAGCTCTTGCTCCCTGTGTTTTCAAATGTAGCTGTCAAACCCCACGCAGGGGCTGGAGTTTGGCAGAGCGGGTCTGGATTGTCAGCAAGCACTGACACGAGTACCACGCTCTCTCCCCCTAATACAGTGTCATCCTTTAATTACATTTTTCTCAAACGTGAAAAGCGGGAAGACTTGGTACGTGCCTGATACTCCTCTGTGTTGCTGTCAGTGTGCAAGTAGTTCTGCGAGCTGGGACATTGTCCCTCAGCAGTCCTGAACGGCAACGAGTAGCTGGAAACGCCCCGCACTCGGCACAGCCCCTGCTCTGCTTCAGGCTCACGTACGCACGCGGCTCCCAGGCACACAGGCAGCTGCACTGAGACGGAGCCGAAATCCTTTTCCCAGAGGAAGAGGACGAGACCCAAGACAGAAGTTAAGCGCGGGCTTGAGGAATTTGCTGAATCAAAGCCTGTGTGAACCAAGAGCAAAACTATGGGCTGATCTGCCCGCTACAAGTCTCTCTGAATCCCTGCAGGGCGAGCACCGTGGGAGGGGGTAACACAGAACTTGACCCACATTGCATTAAGAACATCATATTGTGACCTTAGTTACAGGATTTCATCTAGGAGAGAAAAATTGTTGATTTACCTACAGAGAATACATAGCAAAAAGATGGGGACATATAGCAGAGCACTAAGAGCAAGCCACACGGTTAAATGTTTCTTAATTAAATATACTGAAGCAGTGCAATGCTGCATGTACAGTGACAGATGAAGTGACAGGTATGAGTGGACAGTTGCTGAAGATATTATTATTATAATTGCTTATACTGTCACCGCTCCTACTTAAGATGGAAGCATAGAGCAAGCTTAAACTTGATGATACAGCTAGATTTAAAATTACAACTGTCTGGTGGGCACACTTTTGCAATTTTGAGATTGTTTTGAGCTGACATGAAAAGAAATCTTTCCAAGGTTTTTGTAATATAAAACTCAGACCTCAAGATCACAGTGCACATTTGTCCCTGTCTTTGAGAGTGACCAGAGAGCCCACCCTGAATTTTAGAAACTTTTCTACTGAGATGTTGGGAAAAAATCAAAATAACTTTTGCAAAACATCTTGGCATAGATAACAGTATTTTGTGCTGAAAGAGCTTTCAGTAGAAACAATTCCAACTCGCTTTCTCTGTCAATTTATACATAATCTTCCCTTGAGGTCTCTTTACAACTGATACGAATGTGGAGGGGGAGAGTATATGTGCAAACCCTAGAAAAAAGAATTTTTGGAAGTGCTATAGTTTGAGGTGAGGTTGCTGCGTTGTTTAGTTTGACATCTTCAGCTATGTTGTGAGGTTTAGTTAACTAAAGCACTTTATCCTCATTAAAGAAATTGAATTCTACAAGGTTATTAGTAGACTTTTTTTAAGGGCAATATCTGTACAGGAAAAATTAAAATCTCAAACTATGTTTTTCACCCACAGAATTGGACAGAGAAATATGGAAAGGCTACAGCTACTAATTAAGTTGTTGCACTTTTTTTTCCCCTCACTGCTAATTTAGCAGCTGTGCTCCATCTCTGAGGCATATTTGTCTTTATCTTTGGCCACTTTGTCAGAGTTGGCAGAAGGACTCTTAGGTGGAGTTGTTCTCTCAGCAAATTAAACAATGACCGAAACTTTGCTCATTTCTTCCATCATTATTTCAGATTTCCATGTCTTCATTTTGCTTTAGCAATATAGACAGTATACTTCTGCTCTCAAAAATCAAGCAAGGGGTGAGGACAAATCAAGGAATGGAGAACCTGCGAGAGGGCGGCCTGTGTGATGAGAATGTTCAGAAAAAGGGACTGCTCCACCTAGGCAGAAAGACAATCTACCTCTTTTGCAGTATTTTAAGTGCGTAACAAACGTCTAGTTTTATTGCTTGTACTCAAGCAGAKTAATGTATTGGAGAGACGGATTTCAGCCGAGCTAGGTGACTGTTGGGGATAGTAAACAACACTCGCTGTGAATACAAGCTGCTTGAGATCCAGAAGGTTTCCATAAGGCCTATTTCTTCATTTTTGTGCTTAAATACGATCAAGGATTTAACTTGCCAATTGACTATAGCCAACCCCAGCCTGCTGCCATGATAGAATACAACAAACAGGAAAGATTCGGGTAGTTGTTTCCTCTAATCTTTCAGGTCTCCCTCTGGTCAGCTGAGGGAACTTGTATAAGAAGTCTGAGTTTGAACTTTAAGTTTACACGCCAACATTGTTGTTTGGCTTTGTCAGCCTCAGTAGAGAATGCGGGTGAGGTGGGGAAGGAGGAGGGAAAACAATGGAGTGAAATGTCAGGAGATGAATCCGAGTAGAATTCAAGGAAGCAAAATACCAAGATAGTGGGAATGGGAGGAAGAGAAGGGGACTACGGCCAGAGGATGGAAACTTGGATGCTCTCTGTCTTTCTTGCAGAAAGTCTGAAGATCGTTACATCCTTGGGACCTCATGGTTATTGCATAGCTGCTTATCGCTCTGTATGACAGGTTCAGGGATATCCTGGAAAGACCTTTCCAGGCTGACACTCTGCACAGCCGAAAAGAGGGCCAGGTTGCTTAAGGAAATGTAGGTCTGTGTGCTCTGGTGTTAGCAGGCTTTTTCCCTCTGGGTCAGGTTTGACCCAAAGTGTATGTTTTACACCCACAGCATTTGTTTGTGGCTGCTGAGGGCTTAGGCTGAGGGGAGTTTGATCACAGGGTGTCAACCTCAGCTTGGATTTCCTTTCCTTTCCTTTTCCCTTAGAAAGCTTCAAAAACAAATAAGCAAAACCTCCTGCACTAGATAGGCTAAACCAACTGCAAATTGCTCCAAAATCAAATATGTCTTGAAATTTGAAAATATCCACCAGCGTGCTGAGCAAGGTTTTTATGATTATGTTCAGCAGGTATTTCACAGTGTACAGCTGCAAGTATCCTGAAAGGCTGGAGGAGTCCTCGCTCAGCAATCTGTGACCAGTTGAAAGCAATGTAAATCTGCTGAGAGAAACGACCATATCCCTCGACTGCTGCAAGCTACCTGTAAGTTATACCCAGTTTTGCAGGTTACTCGGGGAAAACACTGGCACTCCTGCAAGGTGGGCAATAGGTCAACTGCTATGAAATCTGCCTGTCTCCAGCAGGAAATACAGTCAATTGGTGTCTTCACATGACGAAAAATATCCTGAAATAACTTACTCACTTAGTAACGCTCACCGGTGTCTCCTATCACCCTTATCTGTGCTGATATGCCGAGTGAATGTTATGATGATCTTTTGGCAACCCTCGATGGAAGAAATAGAACACCAATTTAAAACACAAAGAAAAGAGTCAAGAAATCTATCATTATTAATCCTGCTGTCAGTTTTAATTTTGGGGACATTACCTCACTCAGCACTCGTTGGAGAGAGCTGCCAAAAATGGTGATGTCATCATCACCAGGCACATCTGACCCTGGCTGCTGATTGCCAGTGTTGAGTGCAAGTTAATAAATCCCCTGGTACCTGGACACACATTGGAGTTTTATTACAATGCAGGCATTCCATGATACCGCTGTAATTAAACAGTCTGGGGAGGAAAAAAATCCAAGCCACTACTTTCTCCTATTTAGTGAAATTGTAGCATATAATTGTCTTGATACATTTCAGGTCAGCTTCCTTTGACTGTCGTGTAAGCCTGTGGTTTTATTATAGCAAATGGCTAGGAAGAAAACTTGGGCATGGGCAGAAAAGCAAGATAAAGGAAAAAGCTGGAGATCTAAGATGCTTCCCTAGAAATGGTGCTTGCAGTCCTAGTGTAATTCATAGATACATAGACACAGTGGGATCTACCCCAGCTATCCATGGCACAGGTATGTTACCCTCTTGGCCCCCATAGCCAGCCAACCACCCTGCTTCCTAGGAGTGATGTTGGCTCAGCACTCAGGATCCCACCACAAGCCATGCCCGTACCACCCACATCAGCTCCTGTATGCCCCAGCAGCAGGGACTTTGTGTGCCATTCTGTAACTCAGAGTACCTAAGCCCTGTCTGAAGTCTGGAGGGGATCTTCCAATAGAAGCAATCAGTGTTTCTTATGAAAGATGGATTTGCATTTTTCCTTTGGCCCCTCTCCAGATAGGCACAAGAGGAGAGACAAAGCATTCACAGGGTTGCAAAATTTCTGTGGCAGTAGCAACACAGCTACTCCCAAGTTTATAGAGCCCATTGAATAAAAGAGCAATTGAAGGAGAAGTCATGTTGACAAAGCAAAGTCTTTGGAGCTGTGAGCAGAGCTGGGGACTTTCACATAAGGGTAATCTTTCAAGTTGTGCTCATTTGGAGCTGACAGCTATTTACCTTTCAAAGGTTTATAAATAATATTACCTTTTTTGTTTGCTAACTATTGAAAACACTAGTTTGGCTCTGTTTACAGACTCTCTCCTTCTGTCTTGATACTAGAGTTATCTGGCCAAGCAATTTGACATCATCATCACCATCACAGACATTTCCCCTATTCCTATGGCAACATGAGATGATGCCACAAACAAAGGATTATGCAATCTGTGTAGGCTCAGATGGAAGGAGAAGCAGGGCTGGGAGCATTGATTTAAACACAAATGTCTCTAATAACAGCAAGGGGAATACAGAAACTTGTTGGCAAAGGAAATGGTTTTCTGTATAAACATTCTTGTCTTCCAAGTTTTGCTCCTGTGGGAAAGTCCCTCCCTAAAGTCATTTTATACGTATACATACGTATGTATGTGAACATATACATTGTGTGTGTATAGTATATATATACACACACACGCACAGGCATATCTGTATGTGTGTGTAGACACTTAGAGTGATTATGCAAATACAATATTGCTCTCAATGTTATAAAGGCAGGGAGATTTGCCAACTTATGCCTAAAGCTTCCAGCATCCACTGCGCTTTGCTCATCTGGAGCTCAAAGTGCTTTGGATCTGCCCAGACCTTGCATTATGCTTCTGGTAGACCCTCCTGGATGTATTTGTTCATGTGTGATCTAGGTACATCTGCGCACTTGCCGGGACGGGGTCTGCAGCCACTTGTTTCAGACCCACCTTGCCTTTTCTCTTTATCTGGTAGTTAGGCAGAAGACAAGAAGTGATCCCAGGTCAGCTTTAAATCTCTGTCCTCCCAAAGTTTTTCTAGTCAAGCCTAGGAAATGGAACTTCAAAGGAAACGCCTTTGAAGTCCTGTCTATGCCTCAGTTTCTCTGGCAACATGACGAATAAATCTCAGTTCTTAAGGAGGTGAGGATAATTTCAGTCCTGTTTTAAAGTGCTTTGACCCTTTGGTAAAGGAGTCAGTGGAGATTCTGGAAAACATGGGCATTTCTTCTATGTTTATCTTATATTTATTGAACATATAAATACATCCTATCTAACACATGTTGTCAGAATCAATAACTGTGCCGTGTTAGCTATTTTTCCATTTATGGCATATTGTCCTGACATAGCTGTAAAACCTCAATGAATATGGTTTTAATAACCCAATGGTATTTAATGTACAATCGCTGTCTTATTAAGTCTAAATTAAATCCTTACTTGAGACACTTAATTTAAAGTGTGACTGATCTTTTCCTGGCCTGGAAGGAGATACTTAAGTGACACTTCTTCCAATTTGGCCACACGGCTGAGGGGGTGGGATTTAAATAATATATTTTGATGATTCTACTCATCTGGTTAAAGCTGAATTGCATCATTTTATGAACACTCAGAGACAGGATCAAATTAAACCCAACTTCCCACCAAGTTAACTCAGCTGAGCTTCGGAGCTTAGCGCTGTATTCAAAACACACACTTATTGTGACTATCCGCTCGTCAGCATCTGCTTGGCTTTTCCAAAGGAAAAAATGAAGTACACCATATTTTTCTACTCAGAGCCTCTTGTGGGGTGCCTCTTGAGTTGACGAAGACAAGGCTTACATTCTGCTGTGGGCACGCTAATAAAATAAACCTAATAAAATAAACATTACATGCAATAATGATGCTACTAAATCTAAGTTCAATGTGTAGCTAAAGTGTTACCCACAGATCTATTCAGAGTGATGTGCTTGGACTTCCTTCCATGCTTTCCCAACCAAGAGTCACATAAACATTTGCTAAAACAAAAGCATTGTCTGGGCCAATGGCAGTTCACATGCGACTTCTGGGCATGTAAAGCTGAAGAGGGCACAGAGCTCACAGATAAATGACATGCTGGGATTTCTTTGTGCCAAGGCCACTGCTGAAGAATACCAAGTCTTAAAGGTCTAGAAGAAAATTTCTGAGCCAAAATGCATGGTGAGACAATGAAAACTAACACATACATTGCTTCTTTGCTTGTGCTTAGGCCACACTAATCGTTTTGTTGGATTAATACAACTGGTGTAGTCAAAGGTGCACAGAAAACAAAAATGTCCACCGGTACAGACAGATATAGCAAATCTCCAGGCACTCTAGGCTGGGAACAGGTTAGGTGGCAGTACTGGACCTTAGGGTGTCTTCTTGTAGCAGGATTTTAGTTTCAGCTTCCAGGCTTTTGAGAGCTTTGGTGAAGAGTTAGGCAGTACCATTATCATTGTAAAATGCAGCTCAGGTTATAGCTTTATCTTCAACTAGTCTTATTATTATTTATTGCAAATAAACTGCAATATGAAGTGGAAGACTGATCTGAAGAGGAAAGAGAAATCCTAGAACTGCGAAAACCTTTTTATGTGTGATTTCAACCCTGTTAAATAAGCCTTGAAAGCCTCACCAGCTGTTGTGCTGAATGATCCAGGTCAGCCCTTGTGCCGGTTGTCAGGGCCTGGCCCTGTATGCAGTCGTTGGGAGGATGTGGTGGTTCCTGTTGTTACACACCTTCACTAGGTGGTCTGGACAGGCTTCATTTCATGGATGTCTCCGTATTGAACAAATACAGCATTTTGTGCTTGCTTTCTGGCAAGCCTGATGGGGCCACCCTCTTTCTGATGGAACTTGTGCTTTGCAATAGTCAAAGCTCTTTCTTTATCAAAGCCCCAGCTGCTGGATTAACGGGATTATGCAGGAGTTTCTGCTTTCATTCAGAAAACCAAAGGAAGTTTCCAGTCCAAGTGATTTCAGGGAAAGAGTTGAAAGTGTGACACTCCCCTGCTCCCTTCTCCAAAACCAGAAACGAAGGCTGAGGATAATGTATGTGTATTATTCCTGTAAACACCTCAAAGTCAACCATGAAGCATTATCATGATTGTTTTAGAGGCCTGTCTCCGTGATTTCCAGCTCTTGGAATTGGTAATACTGCTGCTACAGAGAAGTAAAGATGTAAGACAAGGTCCTCAATGCTGAATTACCTAATTGCCCTATTAATTGAAGGACCTCTCCATGGTGACTCAACATAAGGGTGCTTGAAGGTCTGCTTCCAAAGCAGTTGCTGCAGAGTAATCAGAGTTGTATTTGAAAAATCAAAACTGCCGAGTTTTGCAATGCCAATTACAGGGTAAAGCCTTGCAGGTGATAAAGTAGATGTCCTTACTAGATTATACTCTGGGAAAAGTTTTAAAGCCTAGTCTATCCTGATAGTATGGAGAAAGTGCACTGTTTATCACCATCATCACTATAGTCTACACTGAGGGCAGTATAACACTTCAAGTAAAAATATTTGTTTTTCTATTATGTCTTCCATCCAAGAGTTTAACTGTTATTTGGTTCAGTTCAGTCTTGATGATTGATTTCTCCTGGATGCTGGGGTGAAAACTGTTTTAACAGTTTACAGACGGACAAAAGAAACAGGGAGGTGTTCGACTTATTGCCTGGAACCGCAAACTAAGCCAGTGATAGAATGATTTGATCGCAGCCAGATTTGAGCCCTCCTTCTTCCTTTTGTAAAAATTTGACTTCCTCCCTATCATATTTATACTTTAATAGATGAATCACAGCGGTAGAGAATGATGAGATTGAAAACACTGATGAAGCCCTTTCAAAGTGATATTTATTTTTCTTTTAAATCTGGAACAACCTTTGCTGCAGTGATTCCAGTTCAGGAAGACATAATAGCTCTGCACAGTGGTTGCTGCTGCTGCTATGCCTGTTTATTTAAGAGTTTTCCAAATAATTTGATGAACCTTGCAAGTTTAAAGATTGTCTTTTCCTAGAATAAAAGAGAAACAAAAGTAATGGGATTATCTGGAATTTTTTTACCTATACCTCTTTTGTCTATCATTTATTAGGAAGGGTTTCAAGTGATAAACAACTTGGTGTTGTAAGTCATCCGCGTGGTAAATTAGAGTGGGCAAATTGAAATGACACTTAAACCCTCAAAGCCTGAAATCAATCAATGAAGCCTATGGAAAATTACTCTCAGTATATTAACATCTTTTAATATACAAATGCAGATTTTTTTCATGTCTCCACATAATATTTATCCATAATTTCCCAGTCCACCCCAACCCAGGGATCAATTCACTACTTCACCCTCACCTTTTACAGGAGTCAGAAAGCTGGAGCAAAGGCTGGGTTAAGAGTAGGTCAGGATGAGATACAGGCATGCCCAACTGCAGTGAGGCCAGCTGAGGATGCTCTGCTGTGATTCCTTGTCAGTCATTGCTCCCAGATTTAGGCAACCTGCTAGGAAAAGTGGTGGGCTTAATTTAGTTCTTTTTGGAAGAGCCATGCTGAGGAGCAGTGGTGTCTTTTATGGATCTCTGGTCCTGTGTTGAAGGTCAGTTCTACAGCTGTGTTTTCTGGCAGACTTTCTCCAAAACATCTTTTTGGTGCTTTGCTAAAATTTGCCAGTTCCTACTCCATTTCTACTCTGCTGAGTGTACTGAACAGAAAACTAGATGCAAGCAGCTTTGGAGAAAAGAGATAGAGTTGAAAAAGAGAGAAAAGAGTTGATCAGAGAGGTCTGCAGGGCAACAGGACTTGATGGTTTCTGGGAGCTAAGAACCTGTACTGTCTGTTTTTCCAAGTACCCTTGCAAGAACTTAGCACTAATATCTGAAAGTCTCTTAACGCCACTAAAGAGCCACTAAAGAGCTTGTACTCACAATGCTGCTGGAAGAAAGAGGATTTCATAATTCTCATTTCAGTAGAGGTAGGAATTTGAAAAACTAAGCCAGACAGTGATTGCTTTCCGCTTAACTCCTGTCTATGGATTTTGTCAAAAGATTATGAGCCTAGTTAAATGATTGAGAGAGTATCCTGTGTATCTTATTCCCTCCCTATGCATCACTGTTTCTAAGAACTCTCAGAATTTCAAGTGTGTACTATTGTTTCATATGATGTGGGCTAAGTGACCCCTGACACAAAGCATGAATAGGCCAAAAAACTGGAGCATTTGAAGATTATTAGTTGCTCTGTCAAAAGCTACCAGTTTACTGATGGAGGGAAAAAACAGTCTAGAATTGGAAAATGAGGAAGTTTTTCTTTCACCAATCAGTCTCATAAATGGAGCTTCCTGGAGGTTTTTCTGTTGACAGATTGTTGTAATAAAAGTTTGTCTTACACAAATTGATTTTTTTCTGCAGAAAACTTCTGACTTTGCTGATTTTCTCTCTTTCTCTGGCTGTTCACCTACTATGCAGCACAGTCACCTCTGCTCATTGGTCTGCGTGGGTGACGCAGTGTCCTGGGACCTTGATCTCAGAAAGCCTACCCAAAAGTTTCTAACTTTGAACTGTAAGTAATTATAAAATCCTTTTTCCAACTTTCTATAATAACGTTTTTCAGAATCATGCTACAGCACTGTTGTAGGCCCTTTCACTCTTTTTCTTTACTTGTGTTCCATATTTCAGGATGTAATTTTGTTCAAAAGCTTTTTTTTTTTTTTCTCCTTTGGAAGGGATTTGCATTTTGTAGGCTGCTACCCTCACACAACAGGTATAAGGAAGCTGAAAGGACAAGTGCTTTGCAGCACTTGGTATCAATACCTTGATTGCTGGAATTCCATCAGACAAGCAATATTTGATTTTTATTGGACAGTAGAAGGAGACAAAAAGGGATAGTATGGACGTATTGGAAAAGCACTCGCAAGAGCTACTCATGGATTTGCAATATTCCAGTACAGAGTGCCAATGTTGCATTAAAATATTGCCTCAGAAGCAGGATAAGTTGATGAATAAACCCCTCCTCCTCCTTTCCACATGTTTCCTCCAATGATGTTTCCACTCATTTCCTCTCTCTATTGCCAGTGGCTTGAGCAAAACTTGTTTAAATGAATATAGAGTTGGTTAAGAACAGAGATAAATTTTGTAAATTCAAATCACAGCTTTCTGGTCTGTCACTAGGATTGCCCCTGATGAATTAGACCAAATATCCTCTCCAGAGGAGGCCATTGAATTATGAGGAAAGAAGTGAAGGCTAGCAACCAAGAGAGAGTGGAGAAAGAAAACCCACTAAGTGAGCAAACAGCTGACAGAGCAAAAAGAACACTTGAGCTCTTGCTCTTCTGTTCTCCTTGTTTCTAAGGCTGCTGGAGCCTTCCTGAGGGCTGGGGGAAGGGAATCACCTGATTTGCATCTTATGTTACTGCTGACAGTAGGAGGTCTTAATTGGGGCACCAAAGAGCAGGTGTATGCTAACGTTAATCTTCCCTTTCACTTGTCACTCATGCAATGAATGTGATCTCTCCCTCTCATTAGCAGCTCTCCATCACATGCAAGAGAGCTTTGGAGGGTCCCTCTGAAACTTACTGGAATTGATTTTGCTGCTTCACTGGGTTATTACTGACAAACTCTGGACAACTGCTCCCCAGGAACACACCCATCCGGCAGAGGTATAGACGAGCACTTCTTAATAGTTTCAAATTATCCATGCGTTGTGAAAAGTGAAGACTAATTCCTGTATTGGCCTGCTGATAAAAAGATAAAGACCTGCTCACTTGCATAATACCCATCATGCTTTTGAGTGCTGTAGAGATGACCTGAGGAGGAAAGTTAATTTAGCAGTTTGGTATTATCTCCAAATGTTGATTCCTGGAATCATTACTCACTCTTTAGTCAGGCAAAACTTCTCTGGATTTCAAGGGCTGAAGATGAAGCCAAGAGGAAATTGGCCTTGGAAAGGACTTAAATAGTAATTCTAGAATTTGGACCATTTCTTGCCTTTTGCCTATCACAGTAACAGAAGACTAATCATTTGGTTGAGTGATGCATAATATTAGCAAACACCCATAAACAGCCAAGATCAGCTAAACCTGCTTGTTTTTGCTCTTTCTGCCCAGAAGTCAAGCATTGCACCCTCTTCATCATGTGAGGAACCTTTAGAAAGGTTTTTGTGTCCTGGTCAAGCATTCCTTACAAAGAGGAAAAGAAAAGGAATCATGCCTTGCAGAGAGTTTATCTAAGCTTTTTACATTCCTTTAGCACTGCTCTGGAACAAGTTCCACTTTAGTTCATTTGGAGGTGAAATAAATAATTATCTTTGGGGGAAAAAATTCACATGGTTAAATGTATTATATTCGGAGAGCAACAGTTAGTTGGCTGTGATTGTGATCCAGTGGGATGAACATCAGCTGCAGCCCACGTTCTGACTCAGAACTGAGTCCCAGGGGAATCACAGCTGCTTCAGGGCCCTGGTGTTGGTGGATTTTCTTTAGGAAGATCACTGGCCTCTTTTTTTCTTTTATCACTCATTGGTTGTTGATTACTGGGAGGTGGCTGACTTTATCATCAGATTCCTTCCAAAAGTGGTAATACTGTGATTCAATATAATGCAAACTGAGAAACAAATGGGACTGACACATTAATAATGTAATGCTAACTTGTAATCTGTCCTTGCTTTGCTGAAATTGGGTCATGTTATGAGACCTTTTCCTTTCCTGAGATTAGGAAAAAAAAGCCCAGTAGTAGCAGCTGCTTGCCTAGTCCTTTTGGGGAGCACACTTATTTGGACAAGAACAGGGAGAAGCCACGCTGTGCCTAACCTTCCTCTCCAGACAGTCAATTGGGCAGCAATCTACCTTATTCAAGTAGCTCATGTGCAGTGCCGAGCCCTCCTACACAGTAATATTGGTCCTGGATACAATCCTGTAAAAAATGGGCTGCTGGCAAACGTGTTTTTAAAAGCTGTGGTGTTTGGGGACTTTCCATGTACTGTTTCTCATATGAGGAAACTTTGCCTTGTCCCAACTACCTAGACAAGACTCACAGATGTGATGTTCCTTCTCTCTGTCCTGTCGTCTTTTCTCCAGGCCATGTTATGAATGGAGGCAGTACAGCCCAGAGAACAGTGCAGAGGTCAATAGTCATGGCCAGGACCTTTTATGGACCCGCGTTTGCCTGCTGCTCTGAGAGACAGAACAGCCACCTCCAAGATTTAATTACACTCCTGATTTGCAAGAATGTTATTTGGCTCAAGCTTTCTAAACCTAATCATGCAAATATCACTGAGGATAATTATACCTCATACTGGTCCAATCTGCAGTAGTGAGATGAAGCTAAGGAAAGCAAGGCCTTGTAAGCCTGTGCCTTATCCAGGAGACTGGAGTGGCCAGTAGATATCCTCAGTGCTTGTGTCTTTCATATCACAAGCAGTGACATTAATAGGCATCTTCCCACGTGTGTGTTGGGCTCATGTGTGGGCTGTACTGCATGGTCCACATGAGGCCTTTACTGCCATAATCTGATCCGTATAGGTGAAATACGGATAGGAACCTCATGGTCTCGTTCTTTTGTAGTTTCAGTATTCCCTTGATGCTGTGGGAGCTACTGACCTTGCAGAGTGCTTCAAAAGCACTTTGAGATAGGTAGGTAATGTTCACAAACTGAAAGCATCTCATAGTAAATATTTCCCATGAAAGTTTTCAGAAGAAAGTTTTTGTTTTATTTTTAAACTTTTATGATTTGGCTTTTCTCCAAGGATAAAGGAAATCTCCCAAACAATTTGGGAGTTAATGTTTTTTATTTATCTATTTACTTTCCCTTTTCTTGAAAACAATCCTATTCTTATTCCTTCTTTGGAAAAAGGAAGACATTTGATCTTGAATTGAGATCCTCCTTATTGTCTGTGTTTTGTTGATTTTGAATAAATATATTTTTCAGTTCTTCTATTTATCTAATATTTCTAATCACATAATTGCTCATTTGTATGGAAAAATCATAGAGTCACAACGCCTAGGTGCAGGAAATGTAATACCATGATTGATTTTAAATATATGAATATCCTTACAGATTTCATATGCTTGGTGAAGCAGGGTGAGGATGTGCCAAATACGGTGAAATATCTCATGTGCTTAACAGTAAGCATGTGCTTAACTACGTTCCAGGGCTGCAAGTCTAAAATCTCTGTTATTCCAGTCTGTAAATGTGTTGTCTTGAGATGTACAAGCTGCAATTAAGAGCTATTGGATAATAACTATGCCATGAAAATGTCCTAAACTATTAAAGAGCTGAAGATGATAGTGTGCTTTTAATGTTTCACATAAACCATTTGGGATTTGAAGAACTTTCAGTGCTCATGAGGAAGTCAGAATATATGCTTGCTTGGGTTAAAGGGAAGGAAGAGAAAAAGCCCTGAATTAAATTTTTGAGCTCGACACCCTCCACTTTTCTACATGTTGCTCAACTCTAAACAGGGAAAATAAAATCAGCTTTGTTCGTGAGCATATGCTTTTGACATTTTTTCTTCTTGGAGCCTGTGAATTATTAATAAACTAATTTCTCTTTATAGTTCAATCTTTGGAGACTTAAAGTGCTCACTCAAATGCACGGAACAAGAGGAATGCTTCAGCTCCAATCAGCTCCTGTCTTCTTTGGAAATGCTGGCCTTGAGGTATCTTTGAGTCTTTGAAATCAATCTTTTATTCAGCCGGGAATTTCTGATGGCTTGGAGGTCTAGTCTGTTAATTCTGCCTAATGCCGTGTTTAAGTTCGGGGCATTTCAAGCAGCTGATTTTCTGCTTTTAGTTTGCTCGGGAACTAAATGTATCTCTCTTCCCCCTGTTTCTTCTTCACTGAGGGGAAAATAAAATGTCTGTTGGGCCCTACAAGTGAGGGTATGTGGGGAGGGGGGACAATGAAGAAAAATGAAGGGTGGCACCTAGGTATTATCTCATTCTGTTTTTTAAAGCTGAGTTAATACAGCTTGATCACTGGGTTTTTAGGCCAGAAAACCTTAGCATGAGGAATGTAAAAACATAACAAAACAAAAGCAAAACCTTTGGGTTCATTAGAAATAGAAAAAACTCTTTTTTTTTTTTTTTTTTTAAATTGAGAAGTTGGTGCTGTTAAAGGACACACACTTCATTTGCAGGGTCCCTGGTGACTCCTGCCCTCGATTTGTTTCAAAGTGATACCAGAAAGATAGTGAATTTTTCCCATTTGCTCTCAGTTTTGTGAGACCTAAAGGAACTGGATGCGGCTTGTTTTCCATGAGCCTTAGCAAGAGCCTCCTCCTGCCATTGCTGAAGCTCCGTGGGGTGGGAAGGTGTCACGGGGGTCTGTGCTCTGTGACCTCGTGGTGCTGGTACCTCCGTTGGGGCTGCCCAGGCTGCTGCTGCCAGCAGCACTGCTGCAATCAAACCCGAGAAATGGTGAGGAAAAAGAAATCTCCAGCCTGGGACCTTGGTTAGCTATGGGCAAAATTCAGCCACGGTCCACATTTAAGCCAGAATTGGCCACTTGATAGTGCACCAGTGAACAAGCTGGCAGACTCTCCCAGATGATGCTCTCATGCTCTGGACTTCAGCAGGTTAGGAGCATTGGTGGATAAGGAGAGCTTTTGGATTCACCAGAGCCTGGGCTGAGAGCTGAAAAACTCATTGCACTGGTGGTCCTGAGCACATGCGGAGCAAAAGCTCCCCGTAACAAAGCAGCATTGTTTGAGCCTTCCATTCTCATGGTCCTTTAAATAAAAATCACGCTGGGGAGAGGTCCCCATGAAATTTAAAAATAGACAGAAAGGGTGGGTTACAAGTTGCTGAACTCTGTGTGGTCAAAAAAGGAAAAAACAACAACAAAAATAACCGGGCTAAATTTAGCTGTTAACGGGATTTCATTTACCAGAAATATTTAACTGGAGAAAACCACATTAAGGGAATGGCCTCATTAACAAAAATGTCCTGCGAAGAGGTGGGTTCTCAGTTAACATGCAAGAGTGGGGGGGAATCTGCCTTTGGGAAGAAAAAGGAAAAAAAATGGGCCAAAAATATAAACTCGGAATTTATCTCCCATTTGATGCATTCCCCTTCCTTAGTCCTCTTTACAGAGGCTGCTTGCACGGAGGCTAGAGGATGGGCCCTTGCTCTCCCTTTTGCTGGGGTGAATGTGAAGCTCTGCTGTGTGTTATGGAGAGCGGTGCAATTTAGAGCGGAGCAGCAGAGCTCGCAGGCTCTGGGCTGCACTCGTGCAAATACCCATAACATTAGCTGCAGTGGAGACAGCGGATGGGGGCACAGAACAGCCTTCCATGAACGATGTGCTTTCTGTGCCTCTCTGAGGCCTCACCTGCTCCTCAAGGCAATGCAAATGGGAGAAAGGGGAAAAACGGACTTTGCTGGTGCGTAAGAGTGAGGAACCGAGGAGACGTGGATGTGATTCCAGCCCCTCAGCACAAAGCTGGGGGGATTTGCACACCTCGGCCCACAAAGGTCTTTGGGAAATTCCAGCCATGAAGGTTAATTATAAGCGTCTAATTAATCAGCTTCTCGCTGGGGACTGACGTGGTCGGAGCACAAGCCTGAGAGCCGAGAGCGCCTTAATTACCCGGGTGGCTCGGGAGCCTTGGAGCTGCACAGCCCAGGCTGGCAGCACCGCAAAGGGCCCCCGTGTGGGATGCAGTGACACCAGGGACAGAAAGTTGAAGCCACGACGAATGGCATCTGTGAAGAAMCCTTTCCTAAGCGCCAGGAGTGACTATGGAACCGCGTGGGTGCCTCTCTGCCATCACYGAGGGTGCCCGTGGACCTCGGGATCCACGAAGTCCCGAGCGGCACCTCCGTGGTGCCCGTGGCCACGCGGTGCTCCCACGTGCAAGTGACTCCAAGGCATCTGTGATTTATCTTAAATAATGTTATTAGCAACGTTCCCCTTCTCTGTTACTCAATAAAAGCAAAATGCTGCCCTGCTGAGGGAGRGGAAAAAAAAGCCATTCACTTCTCCCAAAATTACAGGGGTTCCTTTTTTTTTYCTCTTTTTCCTTTGARCATATGCTGCATTTCCTAGCAGGGRAAATATGACACAGGGGAAAGTTACTTTCATTTAATCCATCGAACCATTTTTAACTTTCTCAGTGATGTAAGCTGCATCTGTGAGAAAACCAGCGAGGACTCTCAGAACAATACAAGAGTAGCGGAAAAATAAATAAATAAATGGGTCCCCAGCTCCCCTCCTGGCGGCTGCCTGTTCCTTTAAGCAGCTGTTTCTCATCTCTGAGGTAACAGAGTTGTCATGTGATGCCTCCGTTACCATGGCAATAATCTGTAATTGTGCAGAAAATCCACCCAAGTCGCGTGCAACTCCTTGGTGAATTGGGCAGGGAGAACGATCACCCCTGGGCAAGGCCGAGGCTGACGATGCTGCCTTGGCTGCACCGGCCTGGCTTCGCCTCGGAGATGTTCCCCACGTCGGTCCAGCTGGTTCTGCTAGCGGCTCTGCCTTTAAAGAGGTCTTGCTTGCCCACGCATCTGCGGCTGGGAAACGGCGCGTGTCCCCGTGTGCCTCTCCGTCCACCCGCTGCTCACTCAGAGAGCCTTGTTTAGAACAGAGGATCTGGGAACTCCTATGATTTTGATAGCAGGTGACTGAACTGAACCTGTCTTTTGGAGCACAGGTGATAAAGTAGTGTTAAATATTGCATCTTGCCACAGTTACAAGGGGAAGGGTGTTTGCACAGTCCTCCTAGCTTGCTTTCCCAAAGAGGCAGCCCCCACTATCCCATCCCATCCCTTCTTTCCTTTCACAGGGATGCATTGCTATTCCAGTGACTGAGAACAGCTTCCAAACACACCCATGCAATATATTTATTTACATATAATACAGGAATTTAAATATACTCCTCTGCTAGCCGGCCCAAAATGACATCCTTTCAAAGTACAAATGGAAACATGGAAGCATCAGAAGATCAAACCCACAAAACTTTCTTCCCTGTTAGTCATAAAATAAACTGCTGGAATTTACAAAGAAATCCTTGAACGTTTTGAGTCATCTGCTCATGATATCATTGGGCTAAAAGTGCTTGCTACTATCCAAATCAAAATGCCAGAGAAATCTCATGAGAATATGCCTCATGGGCAAATCCCAAAAGGAGAACATCTGGATTTAAGATGCCATTGCCCTGTACTTAACCCTAGGCCACTGAGAAAAATGACTGTTCTGCTGCTCTYGCTCTCTCCATGTTATTAGTAAATATTTATACTGTACAAGCACCCAAAGGCCTTGGATGAGAGTAAACTTCCATCTTGAGGCTTGTGTAGGCCTAATATACATAAGAAACTGCCTCTGCTTTGAAGAGYTTGCTCTGTTTATTTCTCTTTTCAGCTAGTGTGAGATAAGCTACCCCATCCACAGGGATATGTGACAGAGGCAAAATTTCATGTGATTTCCATAGAAGAAAAAAAATATATATTTTTTTCACATGGTATTAGTCCAACTGAAGCAGCTTAGTTGTAGTGAAAACTGGACCTAGACAGTGTCCTTGACAGACAGTGTCCTAGACAGACTCCTTGCTCTGCCTATCCAGGCTCTAAGGCTGTCCAGCTGCCCTATCTTCACCTGTGGCTTGCAAGGTGTTAATTAGACTGATGGGGATAATTTAATACTGCCTCACACTGAAATCCAAGCCTAGAACCAGACCTTCTCACAACCCAGAGATAGTGCTAAGTAAATCAGAACTCTCCCTACACCTCCTTGCTTGCTTTTTAAGAGTCAAGAAAACTACCCCCATCTGTAGAAGTGGGACTAAAGCTGGGGCAGATAAGGCCCTACAGAGGTCCTTTGCCCTTGGGCAGGCTTCCTTGCCAGCTGAATTCAATCTCACTAAGTGGACRAACTAAGAGGGATTCTGACATCTCCACTGTGGCAGCTGCGTCAGATTGCAATGTGAGTCTCCTGCAAACCATTTCCAAAGCAGAAAGGAAGGAGCCCAATGTAAAACAGGGAGAGCTTCTGAGCACTCACAGCAGCTGTGGTTCATAGAGAGAGCTCACCTCCAGAGCGCTTTGCTCAGTGATTTCTAAAGAGATGGAGATAAAACTCTCCTTTATGCAAAATATRCTGCATCTGTCCACTCCTCTGCACATCTGAGAGGGTGGGATTCTCACTGCTCAACAGGCTCCACAGTTGAAGTTGTTTATTAAAGTAGGTTGTGGGCTGGGCTTCCTTATCTTGATTGAAAGAGCCCAATCGGGCTGGGAGCTGTGCACCTGGGAGGGCTGAGGTTATAAAGGCTCGGGAGGGTGAGGAGGAGGTGGCAGTGAAGGTGTTGCATGTGGTTGGGAAGTTCTGCCTCTATTTGGATGCAGCAAGAGCTTGTGGGTGCACTGAGAGGCAGCTGAGAACTAGCTGTTCTTGCTGCTACTAAATTCCTCTTCTGCTGTGGAAGCTGGAGCAGAGGTGAGGGGATGGTGTGTCCACGTGGCTGGGTTTGGGGGGGTCCCCAAGGTAAGGGGCTGGCTTGTATCACCTTAGGACTCAGTAATYGCAGCTGAGCTGAGCCTTGTTGTTGGATCTATTGCGAGGTATATCCATGAGGTTGTCTTTTCTCCTTGCAACTTTCCTCTTAGATGTAGTTGAGTCTTTTCACCTCTGGAAAAATTCCCTTGAGATGACTAATCATGCTGCCCTGTGAGATAGGAAAGCTGGTGTGGCCACTGTGGGAAGCCAGGAAGTGGGATCCGGAGTGGAGCTRTTCTGAAATAACTGCTCAGGAATGCTCTGACCTCTTTCCTCGCACAAGTCTCCTTTTTTTTTTTTTCTTTTTTTTCCACAGAATGCATTAAAAGAGCTGTTTGTACATAACTTTAATCTGTGTGCACATATACACTTATTCAGCCCAGTATGGGGGCAGCAGAGGGATCACTGCTGCCAATTGTAGGTGTTCTGGGCTCCAGACGGCTGAGATAAACTACACTCTTTTTACTACCTTAGAAAACATAATGGGCCACTTTTGTAATATTAGCTGTAAATGCACTTCTGCTATATCACAGGACAGTGCTTCAGTATGAGAAAAGAAAGAAATACAAGGAGTGCAGAAATAATGTGGTGACAGGCAAAAGAACAGAGCTTGTAACGCACCCACAGAGTGTTTCCTGTGGAAACAATATTCTCCCAGTTCTGTCTAAGGTGCTCTGGYTTGCCTGCTTTAAAGAGTAATTTCTCAGAGCTGTATTTCAAGTGTTTGGCACTTGTAAGCTGTTCAGTTGAACACATTACTGCTTTATGAATTTGAGTCACTGAATTAAAATTGCACCCGCCATCACAGTCATCAATATTACTGTTAACTTCCTGTCTTCTTACACCCTAGGCTCTACTCTAATAACAACCTGTGATGAAGATCCAAGTTACATGCTGTAAAGACAACTAAAGGAGTTCCTAGAGCACAATTCTTCTGAAATCCAGACAAAGGAGATAAACAAGGTGAGTGATACGTGCGCGGAAGTGAATTTAGGTGAAGTGTTTCATGAAGMAGCAGAAGGTCTTGTTGCATGTGATCAGGGCCTGAAAGGTGRAGCTTGTGACAGTGTCTTGGATGTGGATCCCAGTGAGGGAGCAACGGGATGTAAGTAGGGTGTCTATAGATGACTGCAGTTCCGGTGGGTCACAAAGAATGTGGCAGAGGGATGTGAAAGCTTCTCCTAACCTCAAAGTCTAGGAATTGGAATTTGAAGGAAAAATGGCATCAAACAGAAAGCTTGGCTGTGGTTGTGCTGTGTTTTATGTTGTCACTTGGCGGTCAGTAGAGATTGGCTGGCAGAGAGGCAGGTTGTGATGTGGAAAGAGACTTGTAAAGGGATTCATCAGCTCCAGCGAAGTATGAGATCTTGCTAGTAATTAATGCATTGGAAAGTTGTGCAGCAAGAAAAGTGATGGTGTTGCAGGAGGAGTCTGAAAGGCCAAAAGTGACCTTGGGAGGTCTTGATCTTTGAGTGAGAATGACTGAGGATGAACTGAATGGAGCTAGGCGGATAAGAGTAGGAGGAGGACTTAGTCATTTAAATCTTCTTTTAACAGAAATTTCAGTGAGAAACATCTATAAACTAAAACATTTCTGAGTCGCTAAAACAGATCCAGGTTTTTTTCAAAAAGTAACTCCAAGCCGTTAAAATAAACAGTTCAAATCCTTAAGAGAGCCAAATGAGCAGGCATGCCTTTCCATAGGGCTGGCTGGCAGATAGCAGCGGTTACCATCCCTCCTTGCTGAAAGGGACTCTGGCTCTTCGGACAAATACCTCTCTGGCACAAGCTCTCCTAAAGTGTCTGGGACTGTGTGTGATCTGAATGATGGTAGCTAAAGTCCATATGGCTCCTCGTTAGCAGAACACAGGGCTGACGGTCTCGGGAGGTCGTCTCATCTCTCCCCTACCCTGAGACATCTGTTCTCCTCTGAATGGTTTGCACCTGGACTGCAGCCATTCCTGCTTGGGTCGCCATGCTCTTGTGGCCCGGATGGTGGGGCGGCACGGAGCATCATAGGGAAGGCTGCACTGAGGCTGTCCTGCAGAACATCTGCTTTCCAATCACAGAAGAAATCTGCTCCAATTCCAGAAGAAATTTCTGCAAGAAATGGAGACGAGGGGCTGTATTAATTTCTCATCTCCTAGGCTGTAGTGTCGGATACCCACAGCCATCTACCCCTTCTCCCTGMGACACTTCTTCTGTAGTACACAGATTTGGGCATGATGTTTTCATACTGCCTTGGAAATCAATCTGTTCACTAACTTGACTGAGAATAAGTAATGCAGCCACATACTTCTGGGTAGTTATATGTGCACGATCTGTTTGTACGATATGCTCCAGTCTTCTGAACATCTGGTTCAAGCCAGTTGCTATCAGCCCCTTGGTTTTATAAGCACTAAATTCACTCAGTTTTTAATGCGGGGGGAAAAAGTACAGCCCAAACAGCATAACATTTACAGGCATTTTTTGTGAGAGTGGAGACAGAAGGCCAAGTTCTGCTCTCAGACAGAGTCCAGCCTTTGCATTTTTGGGTGGGCCTCTGAAACCTTTCTTTTTTGTTTTTGKTTTTTTTTTTCCATGAGATGCTGTCTTTTCAGCCAAACTAAGCTGATTCCTTTCAACTATTATCACTCCAGTACGAATAGGCTTGGCTTAGAGACTTGAGGGAGGGTCAGCAAGATGGCTTTTGGGGATGATCTTCAAATAATAACTGAGCTGTTATATGTACAACATACACAACACTATGTGACTTTATTTTAGGAGTGGGGAGGTGTAAAAGGAGTAAGTGATTGTGCAACTATTGGGGCCTAGACTTTCTTCTCACTGTTGTGTTATCTTGCATTCTGTCATCTGGCTTTGCTGGTGATCACCTTCTCCTCCTGTGCTACAAGGCATGTAGCTGGAAAACTGCCTGAAATTTAAATTTTCACTTGCTCTTGATGACCATGAATAACTTTAATCAGAACTCTAAGGCCACTGAGAACGTTAGCAATGGTAATTCTAATACAAATAGCAACTATTAGTCGTCACCTTTGCTCTGCAATTGGAACGGAAGGGCATTTGCGGGAGAGGCAGGAGATAGTAAACCAATAATTGCTCATGCTTTAAGTCACTCCAGGGCTGCATTGCACATGTGGATGAAATTTGGCTCGGGTATAACATAATGTAGTTATAAGCAGAATAAATCTGGTCCACTAATTCTTTTTCTACCTGTTTGATTTTAAGACAAACTATCTTTCCTTTGCATATATGCATAAAACATGGATAGTTGAAACAGATAAGTGCTGTAAGTCTTTGAGAAGGACTTGCTGGATTCTCCTGGCAAAGCTTCCCTTCCTGGGAAGGGTCAGGGTGAACAGAGATATCCCTTGTTGATCTGTTCCCAACCTGACTGGTAATGGCATGGTAGTATTTCAGATGCTACAGTATTGCATACAGGTTGCCACAGTTATTTTTCTGTTGTTACCAAACATTCAGAGCAAAGCTGTGCTGTGGTCATATAGACAGGAAAATGACATCATGCTTAAAGCCACTAATCCAAAAGGATTTGGAATCTGAAAGATGAGCTGTATTCTAATTAGGAACAAAAAACAATGACATTTGAAATGAAGAAATTTCTTGGATTATTAGTAGTATTTTTTAAAATCCTCCTCTGACTTCTCTTCTAGCCAAAGCCATGACAAGTGCATTGGAGCAGATGATAAACACACACCTCTGAGGTCATTGCTAGGMCTTTTAATTWAAATAAATAAATAAATACTGATGAAGTTTTCTGTCTCCAGAGATCCAGCACGTTAGACTGCCCTAAGGGGTCACCGTGGAGGACATTTTTCACTGTTTAGCACAGCTATTTTTTTCCATTATTTGCCTTATTTTGYGGTTCTCCTCTCTCCAAGGTTGGTAGGCGGTAACAACAGGCTTTGGGATGGTGGCTGTTGTTTGTAGGATTATTCACTGCGTGGGAAAAAATGAAATTACTCACAACAGCCACACCAGTTTGGGTCAGCAGATGTGTGCAACTCATCATACTATGGATCACTAGTGCTGTCCAGAGAAATGTTGAGGAAACCATATTCTGCTGGCTGTTGGACTCTGCACGTCTGTCAGTGCTCTTGGGCCTTTGGAAACTAGTCAGCTTTGTTTTGGAGAGAAAGCAGGGTGGGGAATGTCAACATTGTTTAAAAAAACATATTGACAATTTCAAAACTAAACTTTTTTTTTTAATCTGAAACAACATTTCAGTTAAATTGCTTAGTATTTTGTGCTCTAATTAGAAATTAATTGAAATAGAAATGAAAAAAAAACCCTACAAAAAAGCTCCTTTTATACTTTTTTCTCCAAGAATCCACTTTTGTAGAAAACTGATTTTTTTGGGGAAGAGAAAGATGTTGGTATTTATAATAAAGACAAACTTTGAACTCTATAAAACACAAATTCTTTGMGAAATGCACCGTCCGTGTGCTAGATTGCCTCATATCCCGCTTGAGTCAAAATCATTGTTTAAATGCAACAAAGTTTGCTGCCTTCTTCACTCTCCCAAAAAGGAGGTGACCATTACGCGCAGAAATGATTGCAAAACCCTGGTGTCTTCAGAGACATTGAACCAACACTACATGTCATCCCCACTCAAGAATTTCTGTTTGAGTGACCTGTTATTTTTACATGAGTAGTTACATTGCAAGTTAGGCAAATGGGCTCTCCATCTATATTTCTACCCCCTGCTCACTTCGCTGCTATCCCCATCTGGAGAATAATATAATGAAAATAGCTATAGAGGTTGCTGCAAGGAATCGCCTACTATCATGCACCTGCCAACAGGGCGGATTAACTGTCTGGTTCTTTTAGGAACAGAATAAATCCTGACATGTTTTAAAAAAGCATCCTCACTTGCTTCTGAATTCTTGTTCTGCTCGGTTTCATCTCAGTCATAGCAGGTTTTCTGAAAGTGCCACTATTCATATTGAATTTGCACCTTGCAAGCACCTGCAGGCTTATAGCTTGGCATGGGCTGTTCTTTAGATTTGATTTTTCTTTTTCTTTTGTATTTTATACTGTTTCATAGCATGAGCACCAACTTTATAGGTATCAGACTAGCTTACTAATAGGTTTCACCTCTCTATTTGAGCGTGGCTTGGGCGGTGTCCTACTAATTTCTTTATCCTCACAGAAACAATATCAAGAATGAACTTGATAATGTAACAGGACCATTCACTGCTCCTTACAACTGACCAGATCCTGCCCTTACCTGCCTCTKTGCAGACCCTGAGGTCCTTCAGTCCCTGACAGCAGGCAGAGCAGCAGGCAGGGCAACCTCTAGACCAAATACTCTCTGTGGCAAAGATGGTCTCTTCCAATTTTAACAACAGGAGCATGGGAGCAAGATGGACCACTCGTGGCCACTGTTGGTAGCCAAGATAGTAAATGAGAGGCCTGGAAATTCTTACAAGTTTATTTTCTAGTAATTTGTCTGTGACTTCGTGTGTCCTGAGTTTTAGTAGTCTATTAGTATTCCTGGTAAGGGTGAGATATTAAGAGACCAGACCCAAAGCTAASTAAAATCTATGGGAATCTTTCCATGGATTTTAATCTGCTTTGAATGAATATGGTTAACTTACTGTTTCCTTTGTGCTTTTAAAATGCACAAGRATATTCAGGAGCAGCTAGATGTAATAATGGACACTGGCAAAACCAGAATGCCCCTCTGGCACCATCAGTGTTTGATGCAAAATTGTGTTTGTTATAAACAGTACTTCAGCAATAAATAGAAGTCAGTTCTTGTTACTTTAAGGTGAACAAGATGTCAGAACTACAGCATTGACCAATTTGGAGTGATATCAGTCTTTTTTTCCAGTCTTATCTAAACTAGATTTTTTTAAAGTGAAAAATAGATTTCTGTGTTTATAAATTAGGAATAAATAGTAAAATTATTTATATCTGCATATTCACTGGTTGTAGTTGCKATAGTTAGTTTTGGAAGGTAAGCATGTTCTGACAATGTTATGCCTCCAGCTTTGACTTATGTGGAAAGAAGGCATTTCTAGAGACCATTTAAGAAAATGAATGTCGGGATTTTATCGCTAGTTTGTTTTTGCCACCCGATACTAACAATGGTGCTGGGTTATGAGGAACAAAAGTCACATGAAATAAGGCATCCTCGTAATAGCATATGCTGTTCCTCATGGTACTTGAGACACACATGAACAACAATAAAACAACTTTAGGTGAAGGGCCAGTGAATGGGAACACTAGGCTTCATTCTTTTTCCTCCAGCATAAATTCCCTTCTGTCTGCAAGCATCTCGTTTGCTGTTTGTACAGAAAGTCCTTTGTTAGTCATTTCTCATTACGGCTATTGATAAGGCTTGTCCAAAAACATGCCAAAGTGCTTTTGTAAGTTAGATATTTTATATTGAGTACCAACAGCTAGTAATCATACAGAGGGTGTCTCTCAAAAACTTTTTCACTGTTGTCTTTTTATTGAGATAACATTACCATGATACTTTCAGCAAGGGAATAGCATGAATACTTCAGTATGGTGTTTAGTTTGAAAAGCAACTGTGAATGCTTTAGCTGTGAGGAAGGAAACTTCACTACTATTTAAATTAACTAACACGGTTTCAAACATTGTTCCCTGTACTGGATTAATGTCCTGTTCTGTWTGGACTTTCGGTTCAAAGAGAATAGTATTGAATATTGGAGCAGCTTCTGTCTTCTGAAGATAGAGACACAGGTTTATATGATTGAACAATATTATCTCATATTACTTGAGAAATATGTTTAAAAAAATATTAATTTTTATATATCTATACTATATTTATGCACAGCAACTTCCCTTCTCCTCTAAGTGTGAACTTCCTTGAAAACCTTTGCATATTTGCTTGCAATTTGCAATTCTGGTACTTTCCATTATTTTCTATCCATTACCAGTCTAAAATCAATAATGATATGGAGAAGAGATTGTGGGAAAGATAATTTTCTATTTCTCATAACACTAAATGATGCCGAAAGAAATCATTATGCACTGAAAACACAGGTAAAAAGTACTTCTTCACACAATGCATAATTAAATTCTGTGGAACTCATTGCTACACAGTGTTTTAGATACCTAAAGTTTAAAGTTCAAAAATCAACTAAGCGAATGGATGGAAGAAGGGTCTCTAAAGGGCTGTTAAATAAGATGACGCAAGCATAGACTGCAGCTCAGGAAATCCTTAAACCATAAATTGCTGGAAATGAAGAAGATATGTAGAATTTTATGCTTGCCTTTTTCCTTACACTCTTTCTTCTAAATGACCATTAAAAGTCATTGTTAAAGGCAGGATCCTGTGCTGAATAGGCCTTGGGAACAACCTGGTCCAACTGTTCTTGTCTGCACTGGTGACAGGACCCTATCCCTTGGAGGAACATAAGAAGACATCAAACATAGGGAGGGCGAGAGGAGAAGAGAGTATGCCCATTCAGGTTAGGGAGCAAGAAATAACTTTTTCAGGCATGAAAGAAAAAAAATCTCCTTTTAGGTGTGTAAATTTTCTCAAGCAGCCATGCAGAGAAGTMACTTGGTGTCTATTAGCTCCTGTGAAGTCAGCTGCTTGGCGAGAGAGAAGTGGAAGATGTTATATAGCGGTTTGGAAAGTGGCTACCTTCCTTGGAGGTAGCCTCCAATGTGCATGGCAACAAAAGGAAAAACATGATATTTTGGTACTGTGCTATGAACAAAAGGGGAAAGTGTCAGGCTGGCTACATTCGTCTGTGTCGTCACTGCGCTGATTGCTGTAGTTGGGTACAGAGTCCTTCAGGTCTCTAAGGTTAACTCCCTGTTTATCTCAGTAGCTCTTCTATTTCTCCAAGGTTTCCAAACCTTGAGAAGATGACCATAGGCTGATGAACAAGATGAGCAAATAATAAGATACGATCCTTTCCCCAGCTCTAGAAATTTCAATCTGATGCCCAGAGAAGTAAGATGACTGTAAGAAATATTGGCTTTTTGGACCTTTCTTTGTTTTAGGAAGGGAGCATGAGACATTTTCTTTGGCATTGGTTGTGATGTAGAGTAATGAAGATGGTATTTGGTTTTATTTTAAAGCAAAACCACATATCTCACTTGAAGAACCAGCTTAGGTATATCTGCTTCCATCCAGCCGATTTTAAATTGACTTGGAGGGGGCCARTTGTAGGAAGCAAATTACTTTCTCTCTTGAATATAAATGTTAAGCTTCCCCCATTGGATACAAAGCAAGACRGTTATATTTTCAGGCTCCAGCTGCCAAGGACACCTTATGAGCATTTTCCTACCACAGACATTCTGCAGGCAATGTGGAAAACATGCCACATGCCAAAGGCATTAAAAGAAGGAGCCAATCATGAATAATTCATTTGGAATTCACTATAATGGCATTAGTCATAATGAAACCTAAGCTGGTATTAACATGTGGGTAATAGGTATAGTACTTCCTAAGGAATCACTCTTAATAAAGAGGGAGTATTAATGAGAGCTTGAAAAAGGGATACTATTTCTACTATTACGATGCTCCAATCTGGAGAGAGAGGTGTCTGATTGTCTCCAGAAAAATACACAAAGTATATTGATATTGGTTATGATCAATTATGAGGTCCTCAGCCTTCTTGTTTGAAAATATATTGTTTAGAAAATGACTATAGAGCAGCTGCAATAGATGTGGGTTAGAAATTTTCCTTCAAACAAACAAGCAATTTGATCATGTTTCTGTTTCTTCCTTGTTATTTTTCCACAAACTTCCATACACATGAGGTGTTTTTATGTTTGTTTCACAGCTGCTTGGGGAACAAAAGTGCCTGTTGTTGCAGGAGGAGAGAAGAGGGTTCGTGTTGTGGYCTGGCCGTTGTCCAGGCCCTTCTGCAGTAGGATAGAGCCTCTAGTCTCCAAAGGGAGGTGAGAGGCTGCTCTGGCGCGCTGAACACGAGCGTGCAGTAATTCACTGAGAGTGATTCACTGAGGAGTRGAAACCCACACTGCCTAACCTCAGTCGTGAGGTGGTCCAGAATCAGTTAAGCTTTTAAGGATGTGCTTATGCTCTATTGAAAATCTGTCATGACCAGGTGTGCGTTTTTCTTAAATTTTGGATTGCTGGGGAGTACGTATGTGTTTAGAGTTAAGTGCTTTCCTGTGAGTGCAGGGGCTGGATGAGCGGTATGCAAAGGCAGAGTCATGGTAAATGGTTCACAGACTGCTCGCATTGAAGTATGTTTGCATAAAGTTGTCARAGAGTCAATCCACAGAACAAAATGTGTGTGATTCAGGAACATCCATAAGGACTAAACCATTCATGCTAAATAATTTACTTTGCTCAGCCAAGACTGTTCTGAATCCCATCTTTGTCCAGTCCTGGTGGGCCAGCAAAAGGGCAGATTTACAGTATCATTTCCATCATCCCTTCAGTTGCTGCAATCCTTATACAGTGACCACGGAATGGCTGTTAAAAATGCCTTGAACAGGGCATGATCAGCTAATGAYGATCCTGCAAGGTGTAGTTGGGAGACCTTAAGCTCATGAAGTAGAACTAATTAAGCAAAGCACMGAAATCACAGTGAAAGTTAGCAATAGTTACTTAGCACAATCTTRTGCTGCAAGATGTGCAGTTACACTATCATGAGTGTAATTCCTGGGGGTCCCAATACAGACAGCTCAGCTGGCAGGGGCAGTAGGATGCCACAGTGATATGTCCCTGCTGCATATTATTATTTGTGCTTACTGTACACCAAGCAGTACAGCTCTATTTCTTCAGTGTACAAACTTGCAAAATAAAGGAAGGAGGAAAGAATTCCTCTTTATTTTTTGACACCAGAACTACAGGTCTGAAAAAAAAACAAAGGACTTGACATTTACCATTCATAAATTCCACAGAAACAGAGATCCAGTCTCTGAAGCTGCAGGAGAGAGAGAATACAAAGTTCATCACCTGCTGACACTTGTCTTGAAAGGAGMGTGTCAGAGAGAAATCCTGACTGTTAGGATTGAGTGCCCAAGAGAAGTGTCAGGTTCCAGATCTTTGCAGCATGAATAAGATAGGTCTTCTATTGTGAGCCTGCAGAGATGCCAGGACCTGCACATGCTTGGACATAAAAGGGAAAAAGTCTTTTTTCCTCCTTGAAGATTATGGCTCAGGCGGCCTTGGCAAGGATCCTGCAGCTATCACAGGGCTGTCCCTCAACACACCCTGAATCACACATACCCCAGGGATGCAGGAATGGAAGTTAAGGAGTTTTGGGRTGTTTTGTTTTCTGAAGAGTATCCCAGATTTTGAGATCTATTAGGAGATTGATATCCCTACAGCTGGTGGAAAAAGGGTTCTCCAAGAAGATAATTAATAGCACCTAAGTGAGAACCTTGCTCTGTAYTATTCTCAGGCGAATTTACCCCTGTTGGTTGAGTACAGAGGGAGCCTAGAGAGACAAGTCTGTTTGCTCCAAGTCAGATGTTTTAGGTGTTCTAATAACTTATCCTGATTGCCTTTCCTGTGCACGTCAGGAAGCTCAGCTTGCTCGGTGGTAACAAAGAGACAGGTCTGAGTGGTTTTCTCRCTGCCCACGAGACTCTGCTTGCGTACCCATGGGACACTCAGGCTTCAGAGCTTTCTGCATCAATACAACCGATGCTCTGAAAAGATCAGGAACTGCTTCCTTCCGTGCATCTGCGGGGATGCAGAATTTTCCAAGGAGTGCCAAAGAAAACAAGTACATCTCTCTGTATCCCAAGCACTGGCTGGTGGGTCATGTCAGGCAAAACGAGGTGCTTCAGCCAATTCTAGCACAGGTTTCCTGAAGTCCTGGCAATTTGTCTTTTCTCACCTTCTCTGCTAATGAGGAAACCTATCCCCTTGGGCTATGAACCTACCAATATCAGCAAATTCAGGCAATTCCCACTGTAATGTTAAATTTCAATCTTTCTTRGTGTTGTCAGAATTATGTTAAAATCTTTTACTAGATGGTCATAAAGCAGTGGGGAAGGTGGGCTTTATTACGGCGTAAAGGGATATTAGGATTTGGATTTCCTTTTTTCTGAATGTAAAGTTTTCTCTCCATTAACATTATGTGCTAGAACTTTCTCCTTGCTTAATTTCCTTTACTTAGCTCAGATCGGACTGAAATGGTTGAGATCTTCATTACTTATACATGTAGTTCAGACTTACTACCAATTACAAAATTCTTATGTAGTTGTAATTGAAGTAACTTCAAAATAATTAGTGGTTTAACTAACTGAACCTCGCAACAACTTTTAAATAGGAATAACTTTCCCCATTTTGCAGATGTTAGTTTGTGGTGTACAGATGATGTGATTTACTGACGGTGACACAGTGAATCTGTAGAAGAGCCAGAAAATGGTTCCAAGACTCCAGTGAGGACATAAGCAAGCTGTCTCAACAGAGAAATATTTGCACCAAAAATAGAGCTTAGCCAAACATTATTTTGGTGTGGGTGGGAAATTGTTTCATTACATTTGTCATTTTATAGGGAAACTGTAGCAAAAAGCAACCAAACACTGTTTTAAAATCTAAAAGTAAAATTTCACCACATACACTGGTGAAAAACACTGGGATTAAAGGAAAATGTTATCTTAAGTGTTCTCAAAATTCAAAATGAAAATTTGATTTTAAAACAGTGTTTGGTTTCTTTTTGCTGGAATTTTGTTTCATTCCTTGAATTCCCATAATTTTTGTAGACCTTTTTTTCCCGTCTCTTGTTCTGAGCTGCTGCATGCTCTCTTCTGTCTGTGCACTACTGTGTTGCATCTCTGTGGCAGATGTKGAAATAAATGGCATTCTTTTTTTCCCATGTTCAAGTCTATGGGATGGAAGGTGGTGTCTGAGGATGCAGTGTCRTATACATTTAAGACTGTTGTATGTAACATTGCATCCCTGTGGGGTTGTGAAAATGGCTATGTAAGCCAGTGGTCTGTGTAGCTCAGCTCGGCTGTTGGTAGTGCTCAGTCTGTGTCCTACTTCCTTCCTGCAGTGTGCTGGACCTAACAGCTTTGAGTCTTCTTRGTCCTTAGAACTTTGTCAAGGCAATACTATGGGCTCTCTATTTGATGCATTTKTAGATATTTACTTCAGAGGCAGATTTGTTTGTCATTTTAAGTAATTGTATTTGATAACCCAATGTTATATATTTAGCACCAAGTTTTAAGATGCCATCTCTCTGTGCTGTTCAATACAGAAGCAAAACTTCTAAATTTTCATTCAAAGGGATGCAAGGTATCTCTTTTTTGGAATGACTATTTTGTATGTAAGGAATGTAATAAATCTGTGAAGCAGTGGTAAGCAAAATTCAGGAGACTCACTACTTTAAAATGGATGTTCTAAAGGACTTGTGAAGTGCTGCTTTTCTTGCACTCTGTTAGTAAAAAGTTTTTTTTTCCCTTTATGAAGTTATATACATTATAGTTGATACCCTGTAGATTTTGTTTGTGTGCTGGCATATGTTAAGGAACTGTGTTTTGTAACACAAAATAGAGTACAAGTATGTGTATATCACTTTATTTATACATGTGCTTTGTACATCCTCATTTTATTTATACATATCCTAAGAAAAATGACACTTTCAGTTCTGCCAGCTAAGAAGTGTTGGATTCCCATAGTGACATCTGAAAAAAAAAGTATTAAATTATATGGACACTTTGCTGAGTTTGTAGTGGAGCTAATAGTGYGAATTCACGCAATTTGCATGAGCATGATTAATTTTTCAGTTAATGATCCTGTTATGATTATAGATTCCACATGTGCTTTGTATGCAGCACACAGGCAAATACAAATATCCATATGGGAGTGCTGCAATAGCAAATGTATATGCAGAATGCTAAAGGCTCATTCCATAGCTGCTTTCAAATGGGAGCCCCATGAACTTTGCTTTATCATGAGCAAATACAAAATATTTGCAGAGTGGGAATCCAGGTGACTTGTCAACTCTAAGGCAAAACATTAAAATCGTAAGGTTTGGAAACCATCTTAGGAACCAATAGCCATGTGGCAAATCTGTATTCATTTGGAATATTACCAGAAACAGAGCAAAATGTGTAAGCATAACCAAGTATTTCCTCTGCTGTGTATTGTATGTTTAATGGACCACACAAGATTTTACCAGAAAATCCTATTTCACAAATGTTTTAAAGCCACAAATGCCTGGTGATGACATAACCATAAAATACAGCTTTTTAAAATCCTTCATCAAGGGGATAGGTTTTTGATGCATTAGATCAGCAACACTGATTTAAACAATGAAGAATTGATTATAAAATTGGTTTCCAAAATGAACTCCTTGAATAAATCCAGATCTGTGCTCAAATCTTTGTTTGAGTTGAGAGATCTGGACTGTATTTGGTTTGTGAGACAGACTTTGATTCTTCGGAGAGGTTCTGCTGTCCCTTTTAGAGATGTAGTGTACATAAAATTAAAGTGCAGCAAAATTGTAGTGTGTGATAGGCACAGGATATGGATATCCTGCCAACATTCAATAGTGTTTCATAACAAAAGTAAATATCTGTAACACCTTCAAGTGTGTTTAACTTTTAAATGTAGAAAATAATACATTCCCATATAAGTAGAGGATGAAAATTTTATCTCTTCCTTCTCAATATTTACCCTGACTCAGCATGGAAAGGGAAGACAAAAAATCAGAGACAAAACCAAAACTAGCTCATGTTGACGTGTCTTGCCTAGAGCCGTGGCTTTCAGGTAGTGAAATTGCATCCAAACCTTTGGAGACTTCCTGGCTAAGACCAAGGTGTATGTTCTTATTATACAAGTAGGAGCATGAATTTTGGTTCTTACMTGGCTTTCTGAAGAAGCTCCTCACAAGGGTAAAGGATGTCAATCTGATTCTCAGGTTCTTCCCGGGCCAGCAAGCTCTTCTGGTAACATGTCATCCTGCCACAGGCTTCAGATACAGCGTGTTTTACCAGTGACAGCTGGCTCAGCTACATCTCCTGGTGTGACATTTTCCATTGTGAATCRGGTCTCTTAACATTTGGCAGGCAATGTTTGGTCACAGATACGTTTGCAGCACAACTTTTTATTCACTACATTGAAATGTCTTGTCTTTCCTTCTATGGGCTGATGCATTCCCAGGTACTTCATGTGTACTCATGTGCAAAGAAAAAAGGTGCAAAATCYATTATTCCATCAGCACAATTCCTGTATAATATTGGTAAGACTACAATCCCTCACTTTCTCTGAAGTGACAGACCTGTGCTCTCTTAACACCAGTAAGACATAAATTAACCTTCCTGGTGTCTCAGAAAAGCTGAGAAGCTGATGAAATCTGTCCAACTCCAGGGGATAATAAAAGGGTCCATATAAGGGACCGTGGCATCCCAGGCTGAACTGCAGGACTTTATTTGCCTTCCCTGGTATCTGGGTCAGCATTCGCATTGGAGAACTGACACAAGACACCCTGGGGACCTGCTGCCCTATGGTCTTAACTAGTCCCATGGCACCTTGGGGAAAATGACCACCTGTAAAGCAGGAGAACTCAGAGGGCCTTCTGGTCCCCTGTGCATCTCCAAGTGTGTTCATCACCACTTCCCTGTCCATGCTACTTTGGGACTGATGCAAGGCTCTGCTGGCARTGAAAGGCAGGAATTCCTTCCTGACCCCATGAGTCACTATCCTATGTCATGAGCATGCTATTTCACCAGCCCTGCTATTATTCTACCTTTCAGTTGAGTAGCTGCAGGTACCATCAATCTATGAAACAGATGTAGGCAGACAGGAGGACGTCATGTAAAGTCTGGAGAGACACAGAACCAACAGAAAAAAAAAATGGAGGAGGGAGAGAAGAAAAAAAGGAGAAAGAAGAGAGAGTATGAAAACATGACCCCAACTTTTTACTGTCTTGTATTCCAGGAAATTGATTTACTGTTGGCATGTACCCATGTCACACTGGCACTTAGGACAAAGTAAAAGTCACGGTAGTCATTCAGGTCCTTGTTTCTGTCATTGTATTTTCAGATATTTCAAGGAATGAGGTAATGACTTTAAGATCAAGGTCATTTTCAGCTGCATCAATTATTTCACTTTGTCCTGGCAAAAGCATCTGCATACCTCTGCACAATGCTAACTACCAAGAGAATGTTGCTCTGGAAAACCTGACTGTTCTCAGCCACACGGAGTGCCTGGTTCATGCATTACATTAGTTTAATCATTTAAACTTTTACTATGCAACTTGGAACCTGGTATGCGGCAAGACTGCATGTTACCAATTTAATACATTTAAAATAAATTGAAGCGGGTTCCARTGTACTTAATCACAGCGATACAGAGGAGAGACCCCATATTTCAAATAGCAAGGCTTCAGCAGAAATGACGTTAGTGGTGGGTAATAAGCTAAACTATCTATCAAGATATCAAGTGTGAAACAGATGGTGAGAAAAAAGTTCCAGATACATTTACAAGCCTCTTAACATGCTCACCCATTTAACTCACCACAAGGTCACATATTCAAGTCTGAGACAATCTCTTCTTCAGCTTCAAATGAAAGAAGGATTTAAAGAGAAGACTTACTGAAGACTTTGTGGAGTTTAGCCAGAGGTGCTGGGAAGGGAAACTGGCCCATTTTCAAATGTTATAGAGCTTGCTCTGAATCTTGAGTATGTGATGTGTAGGCCTGTGTCCATTGACTCTCCAAGTGGTTCAATAAATTGCTGTAGTGATCACTCTGAAAAAATCATTCTCTTCCCATAGTGCGACAACGTTCAGATTTGGAGATGTTCTTGGTTGTACCGCTTGCATTTTCTCTTCATAAAGATTTGGGGTTAATCAATCAAATCTTCCCATCATCTGATCTATTAAGCCACCGTAACTCAGTCATTTACCTGAGCTCTTATGAACTGGCTTCCATTGCAAGCCATCCCACTTTTAAATTTGTGGAGTTATCTCTGTTACACCTCACTCTTTAATTATCAGACTATGTGACCTGACTCTGTACGTACTTCCCACAGCATAGATTAAAATGCTAAAGAATCTCTGGTAAAAGTTATACTTCTAGTTAAAGCCTTCATTGCAGTAGCTGGGGAATTGATGTCAGATGGAAAATGATTTCCCAATGGCTTGGTTTTGTAGCAGAAGTCTTCAACTTTTATGTAGATAGTCTTTGAAGTTAGAAATTGTTGTTAGACTATCAAATATTGTTTGAGGTGTCACTCATTTTTTTTCCTTTCTATTATGGGAATGGGATCTTAGCAAAGAAGTCTTGTAGTAGAAAATGAATGTGTGACTGACACTGGGAAGAAAGGTGTTTATGGGGCATATACGAGGGGAATTGTTGTGGAACCTAGACCTGTCAGTATAATCTTGGTTTATTCTCTAAGTGTCTAGTTTCTCGTCGAATGAAGGCAGGGTTAAATCTCCAAAGGCAAAACATTGAATATGTCATCCACTGTGTAGAATRTTTTCTAAAATATCTTTCTGCTTGTGTAACTTCATGTGGCTGGTTTATGTGAGTCACACCCCCGTTGGAAACAGAAGAGGTTTTGGGCTGCAATTGGCTTGACCTGCCCAGAAAAAYATGCTTCCTGTCCCTGTTTGCTGGACAGCCGTGCTGTACATGATCCTTGGCCTCCCACCTCCTGTTTTCTGGCCCTACACAACTCTTCCATCACTGTGTTTTTATATGAAGAACAGCTGAGCATAGATTAAGCYGATAGGTAGCACATGGGAAGCTCCTAAGTAGGCTAAAAAATGATAAAAAAAGAAAAATAACAATTTTTTCTCATTCAGATTCCTGTTCTGGATGAGTTGACTTTTTTTTTCTTTCCCACTTTCTAGCTTTTTATTTCTGGTTTTGCTCTTRAAATTTCCACCAAGTCTACTTATCCAAATGAATCCTTAGCAAAATTCTGCCTGTCAAAAAATGAAAATGACCCTTTTGCACAAATATGTATGTCATGCACATTGTGTTGTCAGTCCAGATATCAAAACTGCAGGATGGTGGGAGTTGTACAAACACAGAGTAATATCTTCATGTCCCAAAAAACTTAAAGGCAAGAAAACACTGGGRCAGTATTAGTGAGCAAGGAAGACCTAAGATCTCTTGTTCTAAAGTGCCAATCAAAAAAAAAAAACCTCAAAGCTGAGTTTTGAGCGGATTTGAGTTAGCATATTACACCAAACTTTAGAAGATATACAAATTATGAAGTCCTACTGCAAACAACAGTTTAGGTTTTTACCTGATATGAAAATATCTTAGGTATTTTGAACCTTTCTAATTTGAACAGAGAGGTAAAGCAACAATTCCAGGAACAGTTTGGTAAACTGTCCTCAGATTCCTGTTGAGCGACATTTGTCAGTAGGAAATGCACAAGTCCATCTGCCCCATAAAAGGGATGAGCGAGGCCAAATACTGATGGGCTAAGTCACGAGTGGTGTAACATAGATGACATATAGGGCTGAGACCAGAGGTAAAAGAAATTCTGGGCCCAGGTAATATCATCCTTGTAGAACCTAAAGTACAGATCTCTGAGAGCACTGCTGGAGTTTTCATGTCATCATCTTTAAGCCTCCTTGGGAAGGAGCCGAGTATTTTTGCATCTCTAAAAGTGCAGGAGACAGCCAATAAAAAGGGATGGCTGTCTTGAGATTACCCCCCTTCCCTACGTTCTGAAGGCGACAGAACGGAGTGGATAGCGAGCAACCTGCTTGCCTTGGGTGCAGATGGCTTTAATTGTCATTCCCAGATGTTSTGCCTCTTGAAGGTCAAATTCACCTTGTATAAATCGGGCTGGAACCATCCAGAGAGAGCACAGACATTTTRTTTGAAAAAATGTAATAAAAGAATGTCCTTCCTTCTTGTTATTTCCTTCCTTRCAAATTTAAAGGGAACAGGTTGAGTGGGAGGCCTGGCTGGCAGGGTCATGGTAATGGGATATGGAAGCTTTTGTCTGGAAGGTGCMTGTTCAAATCCAGCTCTGTGTTCCCACAGTTAAAATATTTTTACTTTTTGGCTTATGCAGCTCAGCTGTGGATGTTAGTCCAGATTCAAGAGACTGCTGCCCACATTTCACAGTGTCACTTTTAAAACATGTTGTGACAAACACCAGCCTCAGAAAAGAAATGGTGAAAAGGAGGTGTGTTARTATGGCCAGATAGGCAGGGAAGCTGATAATGCTCTTGCCTGGCCTGTACTTGTTTGCAGTGATACAGGTTCCGTTGACCTCCAAACCAGTCATGCTGTGCATCTCCTTCAGGCAGAACACTTGTGCTAGTATTCATATTAGAACAACACAGAACTCTGCCAGTCTTGCACTGATTTCACTGTTAAATTGAAGATTGCCCTCCCCACAAACTGAATTGTCATTGCTTCTGCATGTACTCTCACCTGAAAGCATCAGACCTRGTGCTATTTTAAAGAAATAATTCTGCAAATTCTGCCTTATTCCTTTTCAGTGCAGGCAGTGGTACTATTTAGTATGGTGCAACTAAACTAACTAGTATGGTGCTGGCTAAAGCTCTGTAGTGTTTTTAGAGATTAGTTTTGATGTTGCCTAACCACTATTGAGGATTTCTGTAGGGGTCAGGTTTGTATTATCATCTCTGTTCTGTGCAAGTGCAGTTAATTAGATCATTCTCTGAAGATCATCAGACTATACAGACTATAAATGAAAAATATAGGTGAATATAAGAAGAATATATTTCTTTCTTAAAGAGGAAATAACGTCCTTTTCTCTTCCTTSAGTGGATCATCTATTTTTTTCTTTTTCCTCCTAAGCAGATGTTTCAAATAGTACGAAACACATCCAATGTGAACTGCTATGTATGTACAAAATACTTAAGACTACAGGAACATGAGTCACACAGACCATCAAGTACTTTCTCTTGCTGTACTACCACATCGTATAATCCTATTCACAAATGTATAAATCTCTGTACTAACGCTGGTCTGGCTGTCACTTCTCCCTTGCTCTGCTACTCCTGTAGGATGCCTGGTCCGTAAGCTCGCTCTGCTAGGGTTGGGAATTTTTTCCTTCTGTCCAGCGTAATTTATTAACAGGCAGATCTATAGTCGCTTGTTTAGGTGTCAATAAAGCAGAGCATATTTTTTAAGTGCACTGTAATTAGGTGGAAACATACTGTTATGTTGGGCATCACCAGATGGGGCTTTTACACATAGTCTGCAAAGCTCTTCCTTTCTTTCCCCTTTTTTTTTGCTTCTTTTTTTTCCTTTTTTTTTTTTTTTTTTTTTTTTTTTTGCACATGTGCAGCTTAGGCTCTGGGGAGGACACACTGCAGAGATGTTTTCAGTTATTTAGGCATCTGCAGAGGCAGCTTCAGAAGCGAGACTGTTGAGTGAGCATTAAGACGTTATTTTTCTCAGGCTTGGATTGGAATCAGTTATTCAGACAAGAACCAAACGTGAGATTTAGATGCCCTTGGATGTTTCAAACWGAACACCAAGGAATGAGAGGTAGCCAAAATTACTGGATATCTTTTAAAATTTGGACAAAATTTATACTTTTTCCATGAGGATGCTGTATTCCCATKTATCTTTATTCCTGGAAATACAAAAGAAATGAACTTTTAGGTTTGCAGCCTCATTCTTTGATAGCTTTCTTGGGTATTTTTGGAAGAAAGGAAGGAAGATTATGTATGTGATGAATGTGGATTTTAATGGGAGAACAGCTAGAAATTTTAAAGGTGATTAATTAAAGAAAAATTAAGGTGCCATTAAACAACTGTTCAGGGTAATTTCACACTGAAAAATTTGCAGATTCAGACACAGCACTTTGTAAATATAGGCCTTAAGATAAATAGAAAATTTATATATGTGACATTTATTCCCTTACTTATCTTGTGGACTGAAATATTTTGCCTCCGTGATCTCAGAAGTTCTGAAATYCCAAGTATTGATTTTTATTTTATGCTGCGAGCAGAGAGCCTTAGAAAAAGATATTTGGTGGAGAATTCAAGATGCTGAGAAAATATATGACCTTGAAGATATGTATTTGGAAACCAAACCCAAAGCAGTGCAGCTATCATGAACACCAGTAGACTGGCATTTACTTTTTCCATGCAATTCCCATACCAGTTATGGGAYCCGTTACTGGTCCCTAAAATTCCCCAAGATCTTGGCACCGTAATGGTGAAGCCACCATGTGGATACATTAAACAAGGAAGAAAAAAACGCCAGGATAGAAGGAGCCAATAAGTACACAACAAAACTGTTCTGCTCTGCGGTGTGTTTGAAAAAAAAAAAAAAAAGGTATAAAAAATAAAAAACCCAGAAGAACAGATGTATCTGCCAGAAGTTAAATACACATCTGTTAAGGATGCTCTTCTCATATTTGGGGTCAGAAAAATATGTACAAATGTAGCACCTTGCTGATTGACAGAAAATCCTCAGTTCTGGCACTGAGAATCTTGTTTTCTTGACAGCACTTTGTTTTAAGGCTAGAGGCAGAAAAATGTCTTATGCTTGTCCTTAAACTGGAAGGCCCTTTGTTCAGGATACTTATACCATTTGCAGATAATGATGTGCATTGCAGTTTCAGCTGTCTGCATATGCATTTTTATGTTTTTTTATGACAGCTCTGCGTACTGAACTAAAAGGCCATTTAGAGCTGTCAGGAAGTGACAAGCATTACCCTTTACATTTACAATTCTGTTAGCATGCGTTGTCAGGTGGGCTCACCATTCCACCGACATATGATTTTCTTTGAAACCTATGTATGACTTTAATTTAATACAGCAGTCTCCTAAAAAAAGAAAAGGGGGAAAGGGGGGCACAACCTTATTAAGTTTTCCTTTCCCATTTATTTTCTACTTTTTTCTTTCATGCTGTTATTTTTTTTCTGTTCTTTCTCTCTTTTTCCTGTTTTATTAGAAGAGAAAGAGGGAAAGAGACAGCAGTAGCTTTCCAGCCTGGAATATTGCAGCAAGATCCACCGTTGTAGCCTGTGATATCACATGGGAAAGAGTCCTTTTTAGCTTGTTGGCTTACAAAGAAAAAAAATACTACCAGCGTATGCTAAATATTGAACCAAGTTATAAAAGTAGAAAGATCAGAGTACCTGTAGCTTGCAATCTTGACATAAACAATAATAAATGTAATTAAATTTTTCTTAGCTAGGAATTTAGCAGTCCTGTTGAGACCAGTTTCCATCCTCGTGGGCCAATTTTGAATGCACTTACTCCTAGTGGATTTACCCCCCAGGTCTATTTTCTGTTGTTTAAGTTTGTTTTCTAATACYGCCAATGTGTTTTCCTATCAGCAATCCTATTTAGCTTCCGAAAAGTCGCCTTTTCTGACTGTAGCCTGGGCAGAGCAGACCATCTAAATAGCATTCCCAGCTGGTACAAACTGCTGTAGCAGTTACTGAGGGCTGTRTTTGATCCTGCACTGCCTTGACTTTGTGTGATTGGAAGGACTGGAACACTAAAAAATAATGTGAAGATTTTTTTCTAAGGACTTTAAGTTGCCATTTGTATTTCTTTCTCTTTCTTTTTTTTTTTTTAATTAATTTATTTTTATTCAGGTGTTATGYGCAGGCCAGCCTGAATGGCGGGCTCATTAGCTCACTAAATCCGTTGTTATTGGTAGGTAGTGTGGAAAGATCTGTATGGATGTTTTTGTAGTTCAAGAGGACATCATAGGGATCAGAGCTGTGTGCTTCGGAGTGAAATAACATATGTGGTTAAAAGCTAAATGCTTTGACACCAAATTCTTTTCCTGTCATTGCATAAAGGCAAACCCTAAACATTATTTTTAGGCAGCTGTTTCTGTGCATACTAGTTGACACATCTGAATCCATGTTTCTCTACCTCCTAAGCTCTTCATCTGTCTTGAATAGATGTCTCGCGTGCCTGGGCAGATGCAGATTGCTGAGGTCATCTCTGCCGGGCTGTAAGCCATGCTCCTTTCTCCTGAGGACCTCCACTTGCAGTCCTTCAGGTGTAACTCTGTGGGAATTTGTCAGTGTGCACCTTGTATTTTGCAGATTTATTTGTGAGGTTTCGGCGGTTAATGCACCTGAAGTCACTGATAGATCTCACCTTCAGTGGAAGAAGCTAGATCCTTCCTGTTTCAACAAGTAAAGCAGAAATAAATATGCAACAATTATCAAGAGATGGATTGGTTATGTAATAGACTGGCAGAAATGCCCCGAGTGGGCTGGCATAGGGATGAAGTGGCTATTTTGTCCTAGGTCTGTCTTCTGAGAAGTCGGTGAGAGTCACTGTGGGTTTCATAGACAGCGGGTCTTGCCTCAGCTTTTCAACACCCTTAGTGCTGCCCTTTGGCTCTGCTCCCTGTGACTGGTGACCGTGCAGTCCCACTGAATTCTTACTTGAGCCCCACACACTTCCCTTTGAAGGTCTCATRGGCAGGAGGAAAGCAGGCTGCTAAAATTTTTGACTCTTACTTTGGTTTCTGCTTATARTAAGATGTAAGATCTCCTTGCACCAGCTTCCTCTAGTCCTGCCTGGACTGGGACTTACTGTTCTTAAGAAAAGGGGGAAAACTCACAAATATTCATTCCTTCTCCTCCTTTGTCGCTATCTAACATCATTGCCCTCACCTGCAATGCTCTGTAGGGACCAATTACATTATTCCAACATAGACATTTCCTATTAACTGTCTTTACAAGATTTTCTTATTCTCTTCATTGACATTCTGACTTCAGATCAAGTTTCAGCTCCTTGCAAGTAAAGTAGTAAGAGTCTGTATGTTCACATAATCCTGCATATGACTGTGTGTGTTTTAGACAAATATTTATCTTTACAAGGTATTATTAAATACAGACCAGATTCCTTCTTTGCAGTCATCCCTTCCTCAAGGCCGTGAAGCTTTTTATGTTTCTCCTTCTCCTATATTTTTCTGTGCATTTTCACACAGCTAATTCACATACTTTTATTTATTTATGGCCTTTMAAGGAATACTCAGCTCGTCTGATCMTTACTGAATTCCTAAAGTCATTAAGCCTTCCCTACATCCTACTTTTTACTCTGGAGACTAGAAATTCCTTCCTCRATCTTCCTCTACATACCATTCTCCAAAACTGCCTCAGAAGTGTGACCTYTAGACCTTTATTTTCAGAAGTGCTCCAGTGTCGTCCTTCATTTTTAGAGATGTCCAAGCATCAGAATAACTTTAGTGGTCTGAGGCTCGTATTTGCCAGAAACTGTMTGGAGTAAAGAATTCCCCCTGTACTTTTTTTTTTAGATATTTTAATAGGATTTAAACATGCAAGTAACATGTAACAGATGATTTGAGGGACACAGTGCAACTCCCCATCCATCCCCCAGTTAATTTGTATATGAAAAGTAGGCAAAAGAAAGAGAGGGGGACTGCAAAGATGCTTCTGACATAGGAAGCCTCTCAGAGCTGTTACCAAAATCAGCCAATTGCAAACTCAGAAAGGTTCAGCTCTTTCAAAGCCTGTTGCACTATGACACTTAGCCCTAACTGGTAATTGCGCCCTCTTCCTTAGACATATACATGTCTAGAGTGGGGACACCATAGGAACCCCATGATTGCACTACAGCAAAGATCTACCCTTCCAAGAAATGAAAGAAAACAAAATGCTGGGTCAGTGTGCTTCACTGTAAAATGCAAAATATTGTTCTCAGCAGCCTCTCTGGGGGCTTGCCAGGCCCAGGGAGATGGTCATAGACATTTTGATCAGTTCAGAGTTGTATGAATTTGTAGAAGCAGCAGGTCTGTGTCCTCAGATGGTTCACAAACTAACAGAAGACAGAGGGGAGACCTGCCCAGAGATGTGTCTTGTCCCAAGCTATGCAAGCAGCCAGTAATAAGGCTGGAAGCAGAGCCTTGCTTGCTTGATCTTGAGGTACCACACACAAGCCTAAGTGTATGTTTTGCAAGGACAAGGACATCTTTTAACAAGGAACAAGACTGAAATAATTAACATTTCATGTAAGTTCACTAAAAGGCCAGGCTTCTTTTTTATTTCTGATCCACTGAAGAGAAGAGCCTGGCTGAGGCTTTCTTAACTGAGCCCTCTGTGACATGAAGCCTATTAAAGAAAAGGTGTAATTTTAATTACATCTCATTTTAACAGCCTGTGCAGGGATGCACCTATAAACTATGGCAAATAGATACCCTTCTAAGTGCTGATGATGACACATTTGTAGAGAGGGTATGTGATCTTTTCTCTTGGAGACACCAGTTAACTTGCATGAAGCGTGGTAGTTTTTTGTGGGAATTATGAATTATTCATAGCACCTCCATGGGATCATAGGCATTGTTATGGTGGATCAGATTWCTTGTCCACCTAGTTCAGCATCCTGTCTCTCACAGTGAAAAGCATAAGACAAGACATTTCAGAGAAGGATCCAAGAAACCTCARGGACAGCAGCCGTGGATGACCTGCCTACAGGGAAAATCTCCTCCTCTCTGCCCTCCCCTCAGGCTGCTAGTGGGTTGGATATGCCCTGCGGCATGATGGCTTATATCACTTATTCATATTTAGTCCTATTATTTTTATTTAGTATTTGCATTGCGATCGTTTCTGGAGGAAGTCAGCTGGGTCAGGTCCCCCTGGTTGTAGGCACTGTACAAACATAGAGAAAATGACAGGCTCTGCATAATGTCATTGTGGGTGCTCTCATTACCCGTGCCGTCTTCTCTACATATTCATCATTTCAGCTTCCTCCGGAGTCCTTCCAGCAGTGCGCTGAAATCCATCTTAGAGCTTCTGTAGGACTCCCTGGGTTTGCTAACATCTGCAGTCCTGAAGTAGCTGCTTAGAGTTAAGCTGTCCCGATTAGAAGCTTCCCTGAGGAAGGGGTCCCCTCCACATCTGGAGGGGAGAAGCTGGTCCAACCATTTTCTTCCAAGCACACAGAGGGAAGGCAATGGCAGAGCACGGGTGGTAGAAGTGCCCCRGTGTTTCTGAAAATTTATGATTATCTCAGCTTTATTTTAGCTACGGGCGTAATCCAAGTATTGTGTAAAAAATCCTAATGGGCTTCTGAAAAACTGTTAGTAAATCATCTATGGATTAAGCTTTCTGAGTGTGCAGCAGTTATATTGTATTGCCGATTTCTTGGAAGAAAATCATAGTGCAGCTTCTTTCCAAAGTGCATGTGCGTGTACTTCCAGACAAGTGCTTGCACTCAGCACCTTGCATGTCCTCTGTGCGCCTCTGAATGCCACCAGTGGTCAAGAATATAAGGATATAAGTCTCCTTGAAGGGAACTTGAACTTGTTTGGGGGGGGATTATTTATTTATTTACTATAATTTAGGAAAAAAATATATTTCTATATTAAGAAAAAAAAAAATCCCCTCAGTGTTTTCAATAGTAATTTAGTCAAAATGCCAATTTTTCATTATAAAGAAATTTGGGGAAATTTCCAACCCACTCAACCATCTGCAGGTGTTTTGCTGGGTTTTCTTTTKCTTTGAGTTATTTCTCAGGTGTTTCATTCTGCAGCATTTGGCAATGCTGTTTTTGTTGACCTCCTGTCATCTCTGTTCAAGGCTGTGGAATTGAAAATCAGTGTCTAGTCCTCTTATAAGTTCCATTACTTAGATAATGTTCTTAGTGCAGAGAGCTGGTGGGGCAACCTCCAACCTCTTACGTTCTCTCTGTCATTATTGTACTTGTGTCTTGCAGATGGTGAGCACTTGCAAGTGCCCATTCCATGCCTGAATCTGAATTTAGACTCAGGGAAAGAAGGAAGTAAACACAAAACTTGAAACCATAATAAGAACAAACGAGAGCTAGAGTTGGACTGTGTTGGGAGGAATGGAATATAAAATGGCGAAGGACACTGAAGTCTGAGAGATGTGAACTCYTGCAGTAGCTGTAACGGACCTTTTCAAAGGATCTTTTCCCTGAGTAAAGAAGGAGAAGTGAAAAAAGTCTTTTAGCCAAACCAAGTGGTGCTTTTCCYCCCACACTGAAATTTGAGCATCGAGCACACAGACGAGCAATGATTATTTTATGGGTTTACGCATTAAATGACGTGTATTTCCACAGCTTGTCAGAGCAATTAGAGTAACTGATAAGATGGCAGAAGACCCCTTGATGTTAGAACAAGAGCTTGGCATGGCATGATGCTCAGAAAGAAACTTTGGAAAGTGTCCTCAGGGGCCTCCCTTCAGGAGCATGATGGATGCTCAGGGCTGCAGCAGTGGTGCAGGAACCAGGGGATAATGTGGTCACAGGCACACGTGCTTCTGCAGGGTCACTGTTCCCTAGGTCAGCCTGAATTTAGGCAGAATAATCTCAATCTTGCTCCATAAAGTGATAATACTCAGCTTCAGTGATGCTAGGGTGGCAGAGTAGAGCCAAAATTTGCATCTTGTGGCCAAGTCTGGTAYACCCAGTTTGGGCAAAACTATGGTGATAAGTCCATTTGCTTTAGAAGACTTGCTGTTTGTGTTTGTATTTTGCTCCCGTGTGCTCATTTTCAAGCACTGTTCTATTTACAGCCACCTCTTTTGGGTATCAGAAAGTTGYTTTGCTTAGACTTCTCAATCGTCTTTGGACTTCCCGATCATCTTTTCCATATGGGTTGATCTTTGCCATTTTCCAAGCACAGGTAGCTCCTCGTGCAACTCCTGCTGATGACCTTTTGGTTCAAGGAAAGATCTATAGGCATGTTACGATCACTGGCCAAGCCCAGCTTTCAGTAGTCTGTCGTCTTGTCCTATGGAAAGAGTGGTTGACACTCTAAATTTCTCAGGTTGTTCAGGAGTCCCAAGCTTACTTGCTCCCTGACTGATATRGAACAAAGTTAATCAATCCTGTTGTAAGAATTAGCGCTACTTATTTGCCTCCTGGACTATAATCATGGTCCCACTGGGATAAGGACCAGAGAAATCCCACTGCTGGGCTGATAGACCCCAAGGATCTGTGGTCTGCTGGGTGCTGGCAGGGCAGGGCTCGGGGAAAGGCTTGCTGGTGGTCTTGAAAGCACTTGCAGGAGTTCCTCAAAGTTGATTGATCACCCAGTGCTGGCATGCCTCCTCCTTCCCAGCTGGTAAATGTCATTGAAAGACAGCTATAAATACATTAAATACTTTCCTAATATTACTTTTCCATGAGGTCCACTGCTGCTGTTGCCACAGGGAAGCCGATCAAGAATGTGAGGGGAGGTGATCTCCACAACCACGGAAACAGAGGAGGGCTGCGTGGTCCAGCCTCCCCATTCAGGCAGGATCCATGCGGCGCAATAACCTGCGAATGCAGGAGAGAATTAGTGATGGAGCATTTCTCTGTTGGTTACTATTCATTGATTACTTAAGACAAAAAGCTTGGCTGTGGTCTTTGCTTAGCAAATTATGTCATCCTTGTTCACGAAAAAGGAGAGCTTACAGCACAGTTTCTAAATTAAAGCTGGTGTTTCAAAATTAAAAGCAGACAGGGCAGATGTGCCTAGGAGAAATTTATATCCATATCTTTGGGGAATCAGCTAATCGTTCTGCCAGGACTTAAAATCAGCCTTTCCTGTGTAGGACTCAATTGCACCACACCTATATAAGCCACACTGAATAACGTGAAATTAAAATGTTACCAGATATTTCCTTTGCCATGTGAAAAGTGAAGGCAAATGTTGATGAAGCCCAGAAATTCCAGGGATCCAACARCATGATTTAATATTATTCAGGATGATTTTACAAAGAAAGAGAGAGTTCAGAGTCCAAGTGATCATCTCTAGCTTAATAGGCAGACATGTAAGACACTAAAACATTGATTAGAACCATGTGAAACTGGAGCATATAGTATTACTGATAATTCTTGTAGAGATATTGAAAAACAGACCCATTTATTTTGGATCCCAGGTACATTATAGTGATGCTGTGTTGTTTTATGCTAAAACTTGGCCAGAACAGGTCAAAGCAAAATCATTCTTTCCCATTTAATGTCAGATGTTAAAAATGAGAATCTGTTATCAATTTGCAGTGCTCAGAATGGACTGTTTCATTTGCCGTTTCAGTTATGTATTTCCTATATTTTCCATTTAAAAAAGAAAAAACAGCCTAATCGGATTCAAGGTTTATTAGTGAGTTGGGGCAGAAGTGTGATTAAAAAAAAAAAAAAAAAAAAAAGATTAAAAAAACCCATGTCTGAATGTCTGAAACATTCACTGAAATGGTAATTTCTTTAATATGGTCAAAAATGTATGAAAATTATTTCACTTCCCATAAATGACATGGACTTTAAGAAGAACTAGCGTTCTCAGAAATTCAACCAAGACCATTGCTTGGGGGTACATTACGTATCAATATACAAGCATATAAGCAAGCATGCAGAAAATAGCATGCTCGCRCACACATTTTTTCCACTTCTGATGTTAATTTTTTTGTCCGTTGGCTTTGATCACTTTCTCACTGAAGTCGGCTGCCAGATTCGGTAGAAGAGGGTGCCCCTGAGAGTTTCRGACCGGCCTCTGGAGTGCGTTGCTGGCGGGTAGAGCGCTCGTTGAGACGTTTTCTGCTCACCCTGATCRGTGCTTCCAGCCCCAGCTCCTCCTCGCTGTCGGTGGCTGCCCRTGGGAAATGCTGGGGATCTGAACGAACCAGGGAGCAGGCGTCAATGCTGCCCCTGCATGCTGGTCCTGCAAAAACAGCTGGCAAAGGAGGACCCTTTGTCCCCTTTTTTAGCCAGATTGGCATATACTGTATATACATCCTATGCTGTGTTGAAACACACCCTTCAGAAACATTTTAGGAAGTTTGGAAAAGTATTCCGTTTATTTTTTAATATCGCTTCTAAAAAACGTCGGGGCTGTAGCTGCTCTCTGCCAGTGTGCAAGTGATGAAGAAAAGTATCAATGCCTTTTAAGCACATCTGAAGAAGAGCATAAGTTAGCATCTTATCACGGGAAAAATATCACTGTAGAGGCATTAGCTTGGATCCTTCCTGGGAATCTATTCTTTCCAGTAACATAAAGTTTGGTAAAGTTTCTAGCCTTGCCGTTTCATGAGAATTTGGGTCGTAAATCTGTTCCTGCTTCGGGAGTCAGACTAAATAATCCAGCGCGGGCCCCTGGCCAGTGTGAATTCTGGGAGGGGAAATGTGAATTTGCAAGGATGAAAAAAAAAAAAGAGGAAATATTTCTCCTGTGGGCTTTTTCTATTTTTATTATTATTTCAATTTTATTTTATTTTTAAAGAGCAGCTGTGTGAATCTGCTGATGGGCTTGGAAAGTTGGAAGTGCTCCTGGGGGAGCGGGTTTTGCGGGCGGAGCGCGCAGGTGGAGCGAGCTGGGCGCGCGGCGGGGGGACGCGTGGAACCCCCTCAGCCGCGGTCACCGCGACCGACGCAGCCGCCCTCCCTGGCACCTCCCTCCCTGGCTCTGCCCCGACACCCTCGGCAGGGCTGTCGCTCCTCAAAGCTGCCGTGTAGGAAGCAGCTGCGGTCCCGCTGCCTGCGCCTGATTAGAGCCGCTGGCAGCGGCTGGTGCCCCGGGTGGGCTTTTCTTGGCAGAGGGACCTGGCCTCGCTCCTGCCTCCCTGCGCAAGGGGCGCGCGGCCAGGGAGCTCGCCGGGAGCCTCCGGGCTGCTCGAGAGCGCGGGGTGGGACCGTGAGGGTGAAGCCGAGGGCTGCTCCGGGGCCCGGAGATCACACAAGGCCTGGCCATTAATGCACGTGCCCTCCTGGAAGGTGCCCACCTGCAGCCACGGGAGGAGCGTCCACGCTCCCTTGCCATGGGCACCACCGAGGCTCATGGAAAGGGCCTTCAAGCTGGGGYACCATGAGATCCTCCTCAGCACTGAGCTGCTGGTGCTGCTCAAGCCGATCCGCGGCGTGCAGCTGGGTTTCGTTTGGCTTTGGTTTGTCTATAAGGCCTTTCCATCACTAGGAGAAAYGTCTGTGGGGATCAACCTTTGCAAAGCATAAACCAAAGCACCCCCAAGGGAGCTCTAAGTAGGGCTGGTCCTATGACCATCCCTTGCAAGACCCTAAGATGTACAGGGTACAAGGATGGTTCAGAGCTTTCTGATCATGCCCTCCATCTCTCAGGGGCAGGAGGGAGTGTTCAGAAGGCAGGGTCTGGACAGTAGAAAAGTGATTTTAGCCAAGAAAGCCTTCTTCAAGCTCGTAGGACCACCTTCTTCTCCCGGTCATGTTAGCTGTTTTCTGATAACACTATTATTTGCCTCTGGTCTTCCGGGAGCGCCGCCGACATCATTAATCAAAGCCTCACGTTGCTTACTGGTACCAAAGGATCCTTGCTGCATCATCAATCATAAACGCAGCCAAGGGTGAGCTCAGGATATCTAAGGAGAGCAGGAGATAGCGTGCTGGGATGAGGGGAAGGAGAAGGGAAGAGGCTTAATTATCCGGTGGACTTCGGTCCATCGCTCACCTTGGAAACGTTTCCGCAGCTCTATTTCGGTCTTGCCTCCTCCTTAAATCCTTGTAAACAGCAGTTTGGATAGAGAGCTTCATTCCACCACGCAGGGTACCCCACTGCTTCTCGAGCTATTATTTTAATAAGGCCTATTTTACAATTAAGGCACCATGGGCTTTAAATTACATATAAAACAAAAAGTGGAAATTGAAGCATTAAGCGCGCGGCTGCCGCTGGAGCCTCAGCAGCCTCGCGGTAACCGCGGCAGAAGGCAGAGGGCCGGCACACGGCGGGGCCCCACGGCATCGCGCTGCCCAAGGGACGTGGTTTTGGGGAGGTCCTTGCAGCTGCGGGCTCCGGCCGCGACGTCGCGGGCCCAGGGGATCCCGGATGGGGGGTTTCTTCTCCCGCTTGTTTGGGTTGCGTTTGCTGCCGCTSTTGCGGTCTTGCTGCCATGCGAGGAGCGGCGCTGGCTCCAGATGGCTGTAAAGGTTAACGAGGAATTTATGCAGAGCTATATACAAATCAGCCCGAATCTGCTGGCTGCAAACAACAAGCCGCCGACATAAATTCAGTTTTCTGAGCATATGCGGCTCGGTCACTAAGGGAACCAGGAGAACGACAAGCTGTTCTGCAGAGCGTCCCCTCTCGCTGCCACCGGCAAGGGGACGTCACCTCCAGTGCCAAGTTGCTTCATGTGAGCCCCAGACCTCCCATTGCAGCCGTGGGAGGCACCAAAGGGTGCAAGGAGCATCCTAGGACCCAAGGAGAGGCCGATGTTTCTTGGCAGGATGCGGCCCTTGTGCTGGGAGGGAAGGAGCCGGGCCGTGGGTGGGAGGCATGAGCTGCAGCTTTGCTATCCCTTCTGCTTAYGGGAGGCTCTCGCGAACGCGATCCCTTGGGAAAGGAGCCTGAGAGCGCCGCTTCCGCTGGCGTTGTATAAACAGAGCCCTTAAAAGGGTTAGGGCTGGTGGTGCAAAAATTAAATGTAAAAGAAGCCTTTGCCATCAGAAACTGAGTACCCTGGAAATGCTGTCYGAACACCAAAACTGGTGACTGACAAGCACGACTTTCCAAGGGGAAATTTCCTGGGAAGTGTGTGTCCCTCTTGTGACGTGCACTGCACGGGGGCCTCCCAGGAGGAGGCAGGGAGAAGCTACRGGGCTGTCTCTGAGACACATGATCCAGGTCCCAGGAACCTCCTCTGATTATTCTCTACCTTCTCTGCACTAAGCACATCAGCTCCGGGCATTCATCTCCTTCCCCACAGAGTCAAAAGCTCAGACGCTCCTCCTAGAAACAGTGGTCACCGTGGCGTGGGCTTTATTTTTATTTTTATTTTTYTTAATTCTAGACAGATGAAAGGGAAATGCAGCTGAAGTTGCCCCGTTCCCGTGCAGGGAGCCTTTGAACAGGCTCAGCTGGAGCTGGCCAGCACGCTGCCCTCGGGTGCCTCGCAGGAGCGGACGGGGGAGCCAGCTCCAGCGTGACCTCCTCCGCAAGAGCAGGGAAAGCGGAGCGGAGGCTCCTGTTTTGCCCCCTTAYTGCTCCCACAGGTAGTAAAAGTGCTGGCAAGCAGTCTTGGCACAGGAAAATAAATATATTTGTTAATGCGCCTTGTGATATACAGTGGGAGATAAATAGTGCTGCATATCATTATCTGCCCAGCTGGCTCTTTATTTCTGAATGTTTCTCAAATTTAGTGCAGTGTAGTTCTTAATTTTCCTGGACGTTCCAAGTCCTTATCTGAAGTATGTTATTGAATTAATCTCTTTGCTTGCTTGGATTTAAAGATTATTTATGTGTGGTTGCACCCTCTTTTTTTTTTTTTTTTTTTTTTTTTTTTTCCATGCTGCCCCGTGGAGCTGCTTATACTTGCGTGTTGGTGGCAATGGGGCCTGGAACTGACTCTCTGTTGGCTGGACCTGCAGAAGAGCAAAACATGAACAGTTGCTGCTTGGTGCAGGCGGGAGGATGGCCGATAGTTTACATTTAAGTCGGAAGCAGTGAAACTGCTCGGTGCAGGATCACCCTCTCGGTCTGCTTTGTCTTGTGGGATGATGTCTGCCAGCAGGAGTGTTGCGAGCACAAAGATGTAGGTCTTGTTTACACCCACTTTCCTGCCACTCTCTCCCACTTYACCGGATGCAGCGGCCTGGTTCGCTGACCTTTGGGATTTTTCCAGCCCTTCTTCAATTCTACCAGCATGTCCCCGTGCAGTATTTATTCCTCCAGTTTGGACATTCAGTCCTACCTAGAGTCACCAGGGCGTTTGAGCTTTGTTGGAGTCCCCAGGCATAGGTGGGACTTTAGTGATTGTGGATCCAGCGCTGACCGTCAGCGCAGGAAATAATTTCAATCCCTGTGTGTGAGACTGGGAAAAGYCTCCCATGACCACACAAGCAGCTTATTATTGTACAATGCTCTGTGCCACAAACCAGATTCATAAAGAGCCCAGCTCCACCCTGTCTGGGCTCAGGGGGCTTCTTGGCAGCTTCYCTGACATTTGAAGATAGGCTAGAGGCAGCCTGGACAAGGCTCCATGAGCTAGAGAGGCACCTCTGCAGGGACCCCTTTCCCATGGAGGGCTGGACGGCTGACCACAGGTAGCTCTGCTGCCGCTTCCATGCCACGCTTTGTATCTGAAGGAAACAACAGACCTCACAAAATAGCCCACAGTCCTGACTGCCTCCCTGCTGGAACAGCAAGCCCAGGCAGATTTCCCATAGCTAACACTTCTGTACATACTCCAGTTCACCAAGCTTGAGGCTTGTCAACCCAAACAAGACCAGGGCTTTCCCTCTGCAATATTAGAAAAGAGAAAAATCATAAATTCTGCTGGCACTGAAGGCTCACGCTACTGAGCTATTTCCATGCCAGTCCTATTGTTAAACTGTAAGCATCAGTTTCAGTACTGTAATAAAATACTGCATTTGGAATTTTACAGTTCCCCATTAACCTCCTTTCTGCCTCTCTCACCCACCTATTACATCATCCTTCTCGCRTCTTCAGCTTGACATTGCTCTGACACAAACTTGAAGCTTCCCCACCTTTCACTTTTCCCTTCTTTCCYTCTCTTTCAGAGCCTTTAGCTGTCACTTGTGCAATGGAATAGCTAAGCCAAAGCAATAAAGCTCTGCACAGCATCCCCTAAGAACCTGAGCARCTTTTTAAGTCACACGTGCCAAATACCACCATGTCCCACACTCCCCCCCACACATACCCTATCTCACCCCTAGCCTCAACTCTCCCCAGTGCATTTACTTGATAATGGAATATTTTCTTCTGGACACATACAGTGAACTTGTAGACAACCCTCCTTTTCATGGCTTGTGCTTCCAGAGGAGCATTCTGTTCTTCCTTCTAAARCGGCTTCACCTTATTTACCAGGTTCTGACTTAGGGACTTTTAACTCCTGGGATGGTCCCCTGGCAGCCAGRCAAATGGCAGCTTCTGCAAGCGCTGGCTGGATCTGGCACCATGCCGTGCTTGCTTCACTCCCACCTTCTTCACAAGCCCAGAGTGAAGCTAGTGCAGGCAGGTACAGGTCAACCAGGTCTAATACCATAGCACCAGGTCAAGGAAAAACTTCTCCAATCGCTGCATCACAGTCTGGTTGGCCAAGTTCGGTGCTCAGGTCGCCATTGACTTTGCTCATCTTCTTACCATGAGAAGTGTCCCTTATGGTCCCAGTGCCTGGGAGATCTGGGGGAAATAGGAGGAATGGAGGATAAAGAACAGCAACTGTTCTAGATTGAGTGATGGCTGAGTGGTGTTTTCATGTCCAAAGAACCTTGTGGATTTTCACTGTCTAATCCTAACAACATCCAGGGGTGACCAGTGAGGATCAGTTCTCCCCCTTTTCTTACAGAGACGTGACCTGGGAGGAGCCCAGGATATAGCAGGGTGTGATGGAATAAGAGTGACCAAGTGAACGTGTCACTCCTGTGTTTAAAAAAAAATATTCAGACTCTAAAACCAACCTTTGCGTATGTCTAAGACAACGAACAGCTTGTGAAAGTGCTGAAATCAGTCTGGTTTTTGTTTTTTTGCTTGTTTTCTTTTAATTTAATCTCTTCTGGTTGCTTTTCTATTGCTTTTGGTGTCAAAAAAAGAAGAGATTTTTAAACTGCTGCCATTTGAGTTTTGCTCGTCCTGCATAATAATGCAAGCTTCTCATGTTGGTTTCTTGTACAAGAGCTGGGAATATCGAGGAGTAGATGTATTGTGAGCTCTCCCCATTCCTGCTTTTTATACGCACGCGCACACACACACATTCAGGCTCACTGTGATCTGCCAGTGATCTCGAGMCTACCTAGACGGACCACCCTCTCTGGGGATCTGTCTGCTGCATCCGCCTCAGGCCTTTCCTGAAGAGAGACAACTAATTGGGAAAAATTATGTTGCATTACGTGTGGTGGTTCCGCGATGCAGAATTTGTTCCGTAGGGAGCTCGGCTGAGGCCTCCCAAACTCACGGCAAGCATATGACTCAGTAAGGCTGAAACAGGCTGCGAACTGCCAAGCGTTGCTGCAGATGTTTGTGCTTTGAATCCGGAGGTGCAGGATTTTAAAGATTTGGGCTGATTGTTTCAATTCTGCTTCACATTAGYTAATGAATGAGCCTATTATGTTGGCTAAACTGTTAACATTAGATCTGACAATGGACATCCAGACTTTTCAAATGCTCTAATTGATGAGTTTACTTTTTAAAGGCTCAAGGGTCTTATTTACCTTTCAGAATTTCAGTCTGCTCTTTGTTTTTATTTTTTTTTTGGGGGGGGAAAAAAATGCTTTGACATACAGGGGAAATCCTGCTACCTGCACGTTACCGTTTAGCTTCTTTTCCTTCCAAAGGTGCAAAAAAGAAAGAGGGAGAAGATGGAGGGAATGACCGTCAGATTAATTACAGATGCTGGGTTAACTGCAGAGAAGGTGGAGAAGGCGGCAGTGTGAGAATAAGGTCGGACCTCATCCACTCKCCCTTTAAAAAAAATTAGCAAACAGACTGTATTAGGAAGGCTGTGAGMGAGACTCCAGCACTGCGCTGCTGATTGCAGCAGAGGCTGCCAAATTACACGAACTGAAAGCATAGTCTGCAAAGATTTCATATAGATACAATAATAAATATGCATTTACGTAAATMAATTCATATGCACTAGATTTAAGGTGAAGGGAGAAGAATCGTATGTTTAGAGCTTGAGTTGAGAAAGGAGAGAGCTTCCTCCAAGACAGACAAAAAAAAAGACTAATCTAAAACTAATCTAAGAATAGCAAAATGGGCGATGTGATTCCCCACTTGCTTTGAATTACCTGGCAGGATCGTGTTTGTCCTCACATGGACCCTGTCCCATGTGTATGTCTGGTTGTGCCTGAAAGGGGACATTTCAGTATTTATTTTTGTTCTGTTGATTTCAACCAGATTGCTCTTGCTCTGCTTAACGGAGGGCCTGCTGCAGAGGTGAGGCRAATATGCACTCCTATTAAAAATAAATCCAGAAATAGCAGCTTATAAATTTGGATTTTTCTCCTATTATTATTTATGGGTGAATCCTGTCAGATGCATAAATACAGTGTCTTTGTAGGTTGGTTCTGGGATTTATATCAAAGGGGTTCTAACGTATACTTCATGTACTCAGCTGCAACTATTATAAGCTATTTCATGTACAACTAGAGACAAATGAGYTCTCCCATATTTATCTTAAAATTCAGTTGGGTTGCTTGAATTTCCTCCCAAACCTCCTTCATGAGGGAGGAGGGCAGGAAATTTATGCCCCTTTAATATAATCAATTCTAAGCATATCTTTAGACAAATAATTTAAAAATCTGTGCATCAAGAAACACCTCTATTAATTTCAGGATACAGCATTTTATGCATTTTTATGTGCATTAAAAAGGGGATTAAATTAAAAAAAAATAAAAGCCCTTAGTCTGTTCAGAAAGCAAATTCTAACAAGAACATTTTGAAATAAAATCCCAGAAGGCAACAATCCCTCCAACAATTAAACTGGGAGAAGGTCCCCTGAGGGCAGACCAACAAAATTTAGTAAAAATAATTGCCGTGCTGGGTCCTTGCTCTATTTTAGCTGAGTATAAGCAGACACACAAAAAATAACCTACTGAGAGCAGGAACATTCCTACATGAAACAGGCTAACAACAGAGCCATGTAACTACCTGGCCACACCAATCAGCTCTTGCTGGCACGCAACACAGATTTTTATACTTCAGCCAATATAAAATAACAATCAGGCTATTTACAAGGCTCTGCCAAATATTAACCTTATATCCAATTCTCTTCAAACCTTTCAAACTCTCTAATGTGAACCATACAAGTTCCTCATTACTTGATAATATTCTGTAACTACGCTGTTACGGGCTAGTTATRTTTTTTAAAAGACGGTGTGTTTATGCAAAGATAATGATGTGGTCCATTTTATGCTGAAAAACTCAGCAATTAATTTATAATCGTCCTACTCTTCGCCCCCCCTGCAAAAGTATAAAATAAAAGCTTAATTTGCCGGAGAAAACAGGTTGATATTTGCCCTYAAGACAGAGGGCAAGGTTACTTTAGCCTGTGTCACAAGCCAAAGAGAAGTTCTGTGCATTGGTGCTCGAAGCTGGGGCAGAGCTAATGTAGAAGGGAGACAGGAATGAAAGAAATTTGTATGGTTAATGATGAAAACTGCTTAAAGCTGATCCCAAAACAGACCGTCAGGCCTGTTGGGAGTCCAGAGGGATGCAGAAAGAGGTGGCATCACCCCTGAGCAGCAGTTTGTCCAAGCAGGGAGCAGTGGAATAAGACGGAGACCAGAGCCAACCCTAGACGCACTTGCTCTGCCCAGGTTTTCCWTTTCTTCTTCGTATATAGTCCGTGTTACCCTGTCGGGAAGAGCCATCGAGGCCCCAGGAGCACCCGGAGGAGCCTTTCCAGGTGCTGCCGGAGCCCGGCAGGAGCGGGTGAAATCCATCGGGGTGAAGGAAGTACTTCTGCCCATGGTTAAATGGGAGAAACTCTTAATTTGGCTCCTCTTTTATTTTCAAACATCTGTGAATATCGTTTTGGAAACACTTTGTACTGAATGTTGCRTTTCTTATTTTAAAGGGAGCCTGTAAGTCTATTTTTTTAGACACATTTTTACCAGCAGGACTTTTAACAATAGGTTACCAGATCCATCACACAATCTGACTAAAAGCCCRTATTTATTTCCCTAATTTTATAAACATTTAATAGGTCCTTATTAAACACATCAGCCAGCATGATTTAATAACACAATCAGTCTAGAAGTTTAAGAAAATTGAAAACAGGATTTGAATGTAATACAGCCACAATTACCGGAGATTATAGGCAATCATTTCCATATGTCTGCAATGGGGAGCTGCTAATCTCTGTTTGCGTGGAGGTGATTTCCTCTGGAACACTTCCCAGCCTTCAACAGCGCTAGTGCTGAACAAATTAGATTTGAAAGTCCCCAATTTTATGACTAAGGTAATATACTCTGTGTATTTAGAGAAACACTGATTTCCTATTTTAACTGGCTTCCAATGCTGGACAGAGACCTCTGCTTCATTTAGTTTGGCTCTGGTAGGTATATGGTAAAAGAGGGGTTTTTTTATTATTTTTTTTCTAAAGGGTCAGCACATGTATTTTTGGGTGTCTCGGAGATATACCGCAAGTTCCCTCCGCGCACAAGAGCGGAGGAGTGAGCGCCGGGGCCGCTGACATCATGGCTGGGGAATGCGCAGCAATTAGCCCTGCAGTGCTGCAGGCAGCCCCTGGCCGGGGGACAAGCAACTCCCTCCCGCTCCACTTTAGGAGCCCTAACACCTTATTCCCTGACCTACCGCTTATGAGATCCTGAATAGCGTCACTTGTGTTTTTGTGGGAATTCATCTGGTAAACTGGGCTTTTTGTGCGTGGCCTTGGCTGGGCTTTGGCACTTGCTGTTGAAAACAGGACTGCTGTTGGGAAAGGTTTCCTGTTTGGAGCAGMCAGGGGCTGGGCTGGCCTCAATAGAAGCCAGTGACTAGTGGAGATGGGAGAGCTGTGGGGGGCTTGATGGCTGTGAAGGTGCTGGCCCCRCTGGGGGAGGTCTTGGGGAGCCGTCGAACTCAGTGGACTCTAAAGCATTTGTAGAATTTATTTTGTCAGATGATTCACATTTATGAAACGTTTAAGGTAAAGTCATACCAGGGAGAGTAAGACAGTCGAGAGGAAATCTGTGCTACTCAATAACAAGCAGAAAACACAGGAACAAGGTTCCCTGCAACACATTTGCAAACACAGTCACACTTTWTACCTCCCTACTGCTGGACCCCAGCCTTACAGAGCTCATTGAATGAACCTCCAAAGAGAGACTAAATACGCTGTTCTGGGAGAAAACGAAGGTTGCACGGGCAGCTGAATATCTGGTGTTCTTATCTTTCAAGTGCTTATATTTTTGAAGTGCATAGCATTCTTTTACTATTACAAAGAGCCTTTCTTCACGGAATCTGGCCCTGCRGACTGAAAATGACCCTATGCTATTTAGCCAAACCAGAAAGCTGATACTTGTGTGCTGGACTAGGAAATTATAAAGSAGATGCCTCGGCTGGAAAGACTTGTTTGTGACTACATGATCTTCCTTTTCAGCTGAAGGAGGGAAAAGTGGCCCTTAAAAGCCCCAAGTCAGGGCTTCAACCCATGCTTAATTCCATCGCGGCTCAATAAAGCACTTAAGCACATACCTGATTTAAAACACGTGCTTAATTCCCATTGATTTCAATTTATTCAAGGTACAGAACAATACACGATATCTGGACATTGACTTTGCTAAGAATTACACTTGATCTTTTAGACAAACACGTGCTTAAGGACTTGCCTGAATCAAGGCCCTAATCTGAAACTTGCAATTACATTTTGCTGTTTCAGTCTTAAAAAGATTTAGTTTACTCAGACTGAAAATCTGCAGAAGATAAGAAGGTAACTCTTGCAGTTCTCTTGAGAGCTATATATATATAAAAATATATAAATATAAAGACTAGAACAATACATAGTATGGAAATGCATTTGATTAAGAGTTGGCTTGTGGCAATCAGGAATGGACAGTTAAGGTGACCAGTCCTGGTACTTCTCAACTGCAGCCACCCATTAAGGGATGAAAATGAATTGTGCTGCCTGTTGTCCCAGTATAGCTCTAATAGAAGTTACAAATGCTGAGATACCTGGGTGTTGTGCTGCATAAAACCTGGCAGAGACTGACTTTGACCATAACAGCTGACCCAGGTTCTGCATAATGAAATAAATAGTGATGGAATTAAATAGATGGAGGAATTAGATGTGTCCTTTTTCGTTTCCAGATATCACTGCAGTAATGGGAACAGTTACACCATGGCATTTGTTTGCAAAGCTTGCTTCTATGATCTGTCTTCAGCTTGGTTAGACCAAAAGGAAAAGAACACATTGGTTCTTGTAGTAAAATAAATGTACAATCCCTGCACATTACTGCCTTTGTAGTTGCTTTTACCCTAAAAAAACCAGCCCTAATGCACAGTATATTTTTCATCATAAACTTGCTCATGTATGCATTCCAGATGGCGTGAAGAAGGGGTTCAGGAATTCTAGTGGCAACCGCTAGTATTACGAAAATAAAGGTAGGGCCCAGTTTTATGATGAACCTTGATCTTAAGGAGTTTATAACTAGACTGGCTCCAAGATATACTTGGAATACATGGATACATTTATTGCACCAGTGGATTCCTTCACCCACTTAAAAAAAGATCTGCCTGGTTCTTTTCTGAGTGAAGAGGTTGCTTGCAGTTTTCAGATGCTTTGTGGCCTTCATTCTGTATAGAAAAAAGAGTTGATTAAAAGGAAGTTGGCAAGACAACAACCCTTAGTATATTCTAATCACTCCACATTTTGAAACAAAACAATCTCCCACATTCCAAACATCTAGGTTAATTAACCTTACCAAATGTTATGGTGTACAACACTGGAACCTCATTATGCTGTGTATTTTTGATATGAAATCCAAGCTCTTCCCTTAAAAAGGCCTATTAATAACTATTTACCTCAGTTTACAGAAATATGGCAATTAAGGATGCTAGAGTGGTATATTAAGTTCAGCTTTTATAGGAAAAGTTTTTTCCTTCTTCTCCTTTTTAAGTTCTTGCCAACAAGAAATATGAGCTCAAGAAAAATAGGTTTCAAGAACAGTAAGGCAATAGGCCCCAGCTCAGGAAAGGCTTTCAACACATACTTATGTTCCATTGCTTTCACTGGGACTTAAGCACATTCTTAATTTATTTGTGAACAGAGTTGGTTTTTTTATGAGGAAATCTTTACAGTGGACACTTTTTTATGATAACTTGTTTGAGGCTACAGCCTTGTAAACTGGTATAAAAGTGGCACAGTGTGTGGTAGGAACCAGCTCTGGGAGACAGAAACTAGGGCTCGTGGCTGGGCATGTGGGCAAGCAGAGCGGGATGGAGAACCCATGTCAGGAGTAAGAGGCCAGGGCTGCCCTGGACATGAGAGAGTCGCTCTACAGAGGCATGGAAGGTCAAAATAATTGTGCTGTGTTAGCTAATGACAGCCTGCTGAACTTGTCTAGATGGTGCATATCTGACCCATGGAGAACTTACACCGCTAAAGATGATGGTGCTGCCCGTTGTATTAGGTACTCCAGGTTGTACCTCTGGTTGCAGCACATTGCCTGCAGGAGATGCCTTCCTYTCTCTTGCGGTGAGCAGGGACCCCGGGTGATTACTCCAGCAGGATGAATCCCATCCYGCCTTTCTGACTTCATGCCCCTTCCTTTCTGTTTTCATGAAAAAAAGCATCCATCAAAAATGTTTCTTTGTTTACCCCTCCAGCAGTAACCAGAGCAGGGTAAGGAATGGCCTTATTTAGTAAATTATTTTTTTTGTTAAATAATTAAATACTTACCTTGAAACCAGCTCCTGACATACCCAGGCTACTGAGCATGAACTAGAAGCAGGTCTGTCTGCCTTTAACACTTCCTTGATTTCTGATTTGTCTTCTGGGCTGTAGCTTAAACATTCATACACATCTCAGAGTAAGTCATGAGTGAGTGAGCTAAACATGAGGCAGAAGTCTTTGCAGTAAATATCCTGGCTTGTGTTATTTTTGTGCTCTTTCAACTTTAAAAGCCGTTATTTGTCATTTATTTAATATCCCTTGACAATAAACATAATGTCCATGAACTGATAAGCTATCCAATAAGGTCAAAACATGCAAACAAATGACAGCAATAATAATACAGATGTTAACCACTGCATTTTCCTATTTATTTCTTAACTTTTTAGATTCTGCACTACTGTACTTTTGTTGGAAGCATGTGGTACTATTGCTTCTGCAATAATTCTTTGTGCAGAGCAAACACAAAGGATTTCAGTCATTTTATTTCCTTGTCARCTTCAATGAGTGCAGAATGATCTACCTAAAAATGCAGAATAGCACCAAATTTTTCAAAGCTTTTTTCCTTGCTATACAGAAGGCAAGTTGTAACTTTATAAGCAGTCAAACAACAACAAAAAGTTTTTTATGCATAACTTATAAGTTCATTTCCTTTGATTCCTGCAAGTGATGTCATGGAGCCCAGCTGTTGTGCTTTTGCAATGATTTCCCTTACTCGTGTTTCACCCAGTCATTTCAGGCCCTAATGGAATTACTTTGAGTGAAACCTACTTTTTTTCATGGTTCATCTGTCATATCAGCTGATATCAGGACTCTTTTCTGGGAAACATGCAGAATGCATAAAGGGAATTAAGTAGATGTTAAAGAAGGGKTTTTTTTCTCTTTTATTTATAATYGACTCCTCACCCCAATGCACTATGGGCATGGGAAGCATAAGGAAGCATTTGAATCAGATGTGGTCTAACTTTTACACATATGATCTCTGGAAYGAATACCAGCAACCTGAATGTACTTGTAGACTCCTTAGCTGCTGCTAAGGGAGGTTTAGGTCTCTCCTGTGGATATTCTGTGTGAGGGAGACAGTCTAGATAGTAACGATGAGTTTTTCTGGGGGTTTATCTGGCTATAAATTTTTGACAATAACAGGCCATAGGCACAGGCCTATGTGGATTTGTACCACCCTGGGACCTCCATCAGTGTTTCAGTATAGCSTCTTTGCATACTCGTGCAGACTCTTTTTATTGGGCAAATGTTTTCTTCTGAAGAAAAACGGGCAATTGGAGATGTTATCCTTCCATATYTCCTCCAATTCACAGCAGCCCTCCCCAGGGAGAGTGATTCCACATAAGTCGAGGGTTCAGCTCCCCACGTAAGATTGTCCAGAGGATGCGGATGCAGAGCTCTGCAAGTCCAGGTGCCCTCGGTTCAGAGAAGGGAGGACCCAGGTCCTCAGAGCCTATGGTGAGCACTGCACGGGTCCTGGTGGCTCTGCCATCAGTGCCTGGTAAGTGCTGAAACCGAGGCATAGAAACCCTCCATGACAGACAGCAGATAACAGGAATGGGGACCTTTAGAGCTGTTTTAGACTGTATCTTCTTTACCCTCTGAGATATCATTCATGGGAAAATCAGGCTTCCCTGAAATATGTTAGCTGTGTGTATATTTTCATAGAGAAATTGTGCGAGAATCATCCAKCGTGAATGCTTTTCATCCCTCATGACCATACTGGGCTGATCCAGACTGTGAATCAYGTGGATTTTCAAGGGCTTAACTGTATAACTCTTTACAGTTGAAATAAGTGGGAGCTTTCTGATATTGCAGCTGTTCTCTACCTGCAGAGTATTTTGCGTTTTGTCACTCTTGGTATTCCCATCTTGGTTGGAGTGTCAGTGCGGACCTTTCTGGGCGTGGTGCGAGGGCATGCTCACCATGCAGAAGGGAAGAAATGGTGGAGGGAAGGGGACACCTGGCACAGGGTGAGGCATTGATAAGCCAAAAAGTGCACCAAAATCAGACTCATCCCACTGAAATTTTAGGGCTGGAGGTGCTTCTGTTAGGATCACAGCTAAGCATTACCTGGCCTGCCTATCTAGCCCATCAAAGATATTGATACCTCTAGCCGTGAGCAGTTCTCTTGACTCTCTCCATGCATGTTATAAAGCCCAGCTTGCCCAAGCATATGCTTCTACCTAGTCCTTACTCAAGGTGTAGATCTTCTTGCCTCTATTCCCAGCCTGTACAAGGGCTGTGGGTCTGCCTGGCTTTGCAAAGAAATACTACAGATAGTTAYTAGAAAAAAAAGGGAAGCAAGAGGAATTCCAGCCTCAAAGGAGAATGTAAGGGAATTAATCTCTCCTGGTGAGGAGGAAATTATTTTTGTTACTTGCAAAGGTTGTTTTTCATTGGATTTTTTTCTCCCAAAGCTTTCAGGCATCCATCAAAAAACCAACAGCCTGATTTTTATAGACACAATGTTTCACTTCTTAGTTGCCAAATAACCCCATCTATTTAATTTTCCAAATTTTTTAGATGCTTTCAGGAAGTTGTCAAAAGAGACCCTCCCTGGATAAATTTTCTCTTCCAAGAAAACCACTAAAAAAAAAAAAAAAAAAGGAATGAAGGCAATTCTAGGAGTTTTGTCCTACCCAGCAGCAGTGCTGTTGCTAAGCCATGACTGCCCACCTTTTATTAAACCCAGTCAGAATATTTCTCACCCTTTTAATGTGCCCAGGGTGAAGGCCGTTGCTCTGCTTCTGCTCCGGGCTGGCAGCCTGGCCTGGCCCAAGCAAGGCCCCAAACTTGCTGCTTTTCAGCTGTGCCTGTCCTCTTCTCCCTCTTTCTTTTGCATTAAATGGAAGTTGACGTAACAGCAGAGAGGAGCCTGCCAGGAGGGTGTCAGAGTCAGCAGTGATCACAATCAGACCTTGCAATCAGGTTGCTCTACCAACTCCTCGGAAGAAATAACCATCTGTCTCGATAGTTACAGAGGAGGAAAAAAAAGAAAAAGAAATTGCCGTGTCTGGGATTTTGCATTCCACGCGGTGTCTTGCTGCCCCTCAGGAAGCTTTGATAGAGRGTTTGATCCCGGTGCCCACTCTGGACTTTGCACCAGAGGCAAACGTRCAGCATTCAGCTAATGTGCAATAAAGTGTAGTGCGGACAGCAGTTTAAGCATTTCCATTTTACTCCTGGGACCAGAGCTGGATGGTAGCCCGAGGCACCTATRGAGTGACCAGAGCCTGTCTGGCCAATGGATTTCCACTCCGCTTTTTCTCCAGAATACGCTGGGAGAAGCCCATTGCCATAATCAGAAGCAGCTTGGGTTGGGGGAGTAAGCAAGGTGCCCTGTGCCATGCAGGTGCYTGCCCATCCTGGCAGCACATTGACCTCACTGTGCTATGTCTGCAGAGCCTGGTAAATATGCCAGGCCACAGAGCGCTACCGTGCGTGCTCCAAAGGCAAAATTCATTTATGCACTCAGGCAGGTGATGGATAGTCTGTCAATGTTTATACAGTAGACACAAGCCTAATTTTCAGGTATTAGTTGATTAACACTTGAGTCATAGTGTGTGTCCTGTGTCCAGTAATGTGGAACATCAAATGTGTGAAAAAGATTAATAGTGTGCACAGATGTTACTCTGAGGATCAATTTGTCTGGGGCTTGAAGAGGTGGTACCCTGCAGATCAATAGGAAAGGAGAAAATTAGAGTAATGTGTTGAAAGAAATTGGAGCCCAGCCTATGCATGGCAGGGTTATCTGCTCCAGATATTCACCTTCTCTTAAAGGATTCCAAAGAAGGCAACAAAATGCTAGGCACGTTCTCCTTTAAATCTTTTTTGTCTCAGGTAGTCCTCCAGCTTCCCTGCACGGCAAGGCCTGTGCACAGGACACAAAGCAGCCCTTGTGCGAAGGCTTGAGCAGCCCAGGAAAACCTTTCACTGGCATTYTGCATGAAAAACGCTTCCCTATATTTAGTACAGCCAGCAGGCAGGAGGGCAACAGGAATGAATGTTGCTCTGTAAATACAGGGACTGAAGCTGAGGAGCAGGAGGACTCTTTGGGGACATGCTCAAGCTCTTCCCAAGCTTCAGGATGGAGGTGGCCAGTGTCTCACCTCCTCCTTGTGCTTCCCCTGGGGCCATGGAGGTTTTTCCTGTCTGTTCCTCTTTGCTGCTCAAAAATAGTTTCTCACCCCCCAGGATAGGGAGCATCTTTGGAAATGGGAAGCATGTGATGGGAACATTAATAGTCTTATGGTCTTTCCTATTTTTAATTTTATTTAAAACCTGCTTTTCTGCAAACTGTCAAATTTACATGCAAGGTTTATAATGTTGGCACAGGATTTGTGAAATCTCCTCAAAATTAATGTCTATTTCTTAACAAATTGAAACTAAAAATGACCGAACTTACATGAGGAATGAGGTAGCAAATTTAGTTTAAAGGAAAGCTGGGAATGTGTATATTTTTCAATACGCTATTTCTATTGCAACCTAAAAGTACACATCAGTGAGTGAGTGCCCAATCTTTCAAACAAAATCTGTGGAGTGTCATACTTCCACAAGAAGTCGCTTTAAGAGGATCAACAGGAGCACTCAAGAGAACAGGAATCACCTTTAGCAGTAGACTTTTGCAGGAACAGAAATTCCATCTGCCCTGGGCCTCCCTGGTTGGAAAAAGAAGTGAGATGGAGGACGAGAGGGACCAGGAGGCTGGTAGAAGAGGCAGGGYTGGCTTGTGGACCATGGGTGCCTCTCCTTACACCCTCTCGGGGCCAACACCTCAGACCAAAGTTCAGAAGCCAGGCTTGGTGCTATGTTCCCTACCGAAAAAACAGCAACAAAAAAATCTGCAGACAGCTAACCCGTTGCTGCTCTACTAGCAGTTTAGCATTTTTCTTGTAAACCGTTCTTCCACACTACAACACATCTGGGCATTCTTAATTCTGCCTCTCACTTCATTACCTTTCATAGGGGACTCTGAGTTTGCAGCAAAAGAATCAATAGTTTGAAAGTTTTAAAAAGGGCAATATTAAAATTTAAAAGAAACCAGGAAATCATAGTCTCGGTTCAGGAAAGGAAAAAAAAACAACAGAAACTTTTTCTGTGGGCAAGGATTGGGCGTCAAAATTAATTATCTTTATACAGAGCAGTTTTGGATTTCTTCAGTTATTTCCCTAACTACGTGTGTGCGTACGCTTGTCTTCTGGAATCCATATTAACTGTATGAAAAGAGTTTAGCCACTAGAAGGATTATTGGCAGTATTAATGCTGAGTGGAGTCCAGCAAACGATCTGCTGCTATTTGCAAGATCCCAAACTTGCACTGAGCAGCTTAGGGGAGGCCAAGGAGATGAAAAGCCATTAGCATGTGAGCAGGATCCCAGCCTCTGCCGCTGACTGTGGCAGCAGATCGAGTCCCTCCTTTCCATGGAAGAGATCTAATTGAAATCAGATCCTTGTGCAGTGTTCAGAGCCTGTTGGCAGAAGCAGGCTTGGCGTTGTTTTTGTTACCGTTTTTTCTCCTCCTGTTAGTATCAACCACCAGCATAAGGCTGTGAGAAAAGCAGCATCCCCCAAAATTGTTGAAAGAATTCAAAGTTTTCTGCAGGATGCATTGTCTCCCGGGGCTTGGACACAGTATCTCTGATAAAAATAAGGTGGGGAGCAAAAGAAAAGCGTGAAAAGGAAAGGGAGTAAGGGATTTAGTGGGGTTAAGAGGCTAAAACAATCACACTGATTTGTAAGYTATATAAGCAGTCGTGTTCCCAGTGTATAGTGCTGCATGCAGCCACCGGAGAAAGGACCAGATGTCTTGGCACTCCTTGAGGGACACTTACCGTGGGATTGTGGTCTGTGGCAACCTTGGTGCTTTGTTTTGAGTGGTGGTGTTAGCCCATTCCTGCCTGTTCTGGCAGAGATGGAGGTTTGAAAACTAAAAGTTTTGATTATGGAAAAAAGTGTATGTTTGGTTAAAGAAGAATCATTCAGTATGTGCCGAGGACAGTATTGATGGCATGTGTGTATTTATTCATCAGTATCTTTCAATCTTTAAAATAAACATGATGGTTTTAGCAGATGTCGTTCTTTTCAGTATCATCCATTCCAGCTGATGGTATCTATAATGCTAAAATATGCCATATTGTAATATTTTAAAGCAATAAGGTTTCATTTTTTGAGAGTAAAAACCAGTCAATTTTCTAGGTCTGTGTAGGTAGGTCAGATTTTCAAATTCACATTTTGGTACCTAGATATATTTTTTGGTGTAAATGTGCATTTTAGGACTGCATAAATAATTTTACGTTACAACTGTTTTTCATGGAAAAAATAATTATTCAGCTAATCAAAATATTGCACAAAATGCTTATCCTTTCTGGAAAAAATTTCCATTTTTTAAAAGAAATGGAAACATTTTCTGCTTGCAAAATCATCATTTTGTTCATGCAGTAAAGATAAATTCCACGCAGGAACATTTTGATGGGAGTCCTTATTTTAGTTTGTCTGCAAAATGGGAGCAGGAGGAATCTTCAAATAGACAAAAATTCCCAGCTGGCACTTTGGAAATTAGCTGTTTGGTGGTAGACAGGCAGGTTGGAGGCAGTTGACTTAGGTAGTTTCCTTACGGGAGCCGAATTTCTATTTCTTGCGCTATCTTGAAGAGTTCAGTGATGTGTGGGAGCTCCCAGCACCCCGCACATGGGCTSCCTGGGTCTGCAAACACCCTTCAGCTCCGTTCCCCCTCCAGCTCTCCAACCCTTTGCATGAAATCCTTGCCAGGGACTCGTAGCGAACATGCCATTCTTCAGCTCACAATTACTGTTGTCAGCGTCACATAACAGTTCATCCCTTTGCTGCCTAATCAGAGGCATTAGATTTCAGGTACTCATGGAAACGGAGTTGAGTTTTGAGGTTTCCAAAATACTTCTCTTAATGAGTCTTGTGATATTTTTAACAAAGAGATCAGAAATAYAGATTTTCTTCTTTTCTGAATGTTAACAAAATACAGAAAAAGACAGAAGGGGGGAGGGAAGCAAGTTTCCAATAATTTTAGTCTGGTGACTGGATGTCCTTTGTGCATCTGTTCAAGTATTTTGTGGTTTGCATTTACGTCTGTATTTGCCCAATTTACAGCTTAAAAAAAAATCAATAGTAATGTTATATTTTCATGAAACCAGCATATTTTACTGAGATCTCATGAGTAAATTAAATTTCTTCCAAGCTGGATTACATCCAAGTTGGATTACAGTTGCAGGCCCTGATCCTGCAAATGCTTACACACATGAGTATTCCCACTTAGTCCAAGCATCGGGCTGGGACTTGGGAGACCTGGAATCTAGTTCTAGGCTTGCCAAAGGCTCCCTTTGTATGAACTTGCTTAAATCTCTTACTTGCCCAAAATCTCAGTTTCTAATATTATTAAACAAAAGACACAAAAAGAAAAAGTGCTAAAATTGTTGACTTGGTGGGGATGCTGCATATAATTAACTTGTATAAATTTATGGGATATGAGTTGCTCAGGCCCCGTATGAACTATGAAATCACAAAATATACAATAGTTTGGCTAAAACAGACCTAAGCTAGTTGTAGACTGTCCTGAATATGTAAACTATTCCTTAAGTAGCCTCCTGTTGAGGATTCACGTATTTTTTATTCTTCAATATTTTCTTTTTCTAAGCCCATTCTCCYCGCTACTGGCACAAACACTCACAAGAGCATCACTAAATTCTTTCTCACACAGACCCTCTTTTTAACCTGTGCTTTCTCAGTGTCAACAGAATGAAGCCTTCTTATTGCAAGCACATACTAATAATAGGGATAAATTCATTACAAAGCTTCAGAGAAGCAAATGTTGTGTCAAAAAGGAGAACTATTGGAGCAGATGGACACAAATGCTATTGTGCAATGCACAGAACAAAATTACCCATGTGTTTGAAAGACGATCTTTGCTGTAGGCAGTTCTCCAGGCTACTACATAAGGTAGTACATGAATCAAAACAGGATCCTAAGCCTTGGAGACATTGAACGTGACTTAATATAGGATYGCTTGTCAGCTGAGCCTCTGTCACTGCCCGTGTACCAACTCTGCTTCAGTGTCTTTCATTGCAAGCTTGGGAACCTTGTACCACCTTGCAATGCTGTAAGGGCTAAGAGCTCACATATGGACCATTACTSTGGCTCAGCTGAGGGATGGCAGCGTGTTCTGTCCCACTAATTTGGTCCTTTTCCTGAACGCCCTGTGATCTGTGAAGGTCCCAGAAGTAGCTAGTTCAAAGATGGGGAGAAAGAGCAGCTTCACCCRTTTGCTCTTTTGCAACAAAATAAAATTGTAGCCTTCTAAGTTATACTTGAACAGCTGTTGGCAGGGAGATTGCATCCTGGAAGATGGCAATATTGTAAGAATGCCATTTTTATTATTCCACCACAATGTTGGTGATAGCAACACTAACAGAGCAAGTGAGAAGGGGTCCCACTGCAGTAGGGTGCTATCSTATTCAGGCAGGATAGTAAAAATCTAAATCTTTAGTGAATTTACAGGAAGAAATGACAAAACAGCCTGAGGGCCTGGAAAGTAGGAATGAATCCCACTTGTCTGGAAGGCAGTGTTGAGCATGTCATACACTGAATTTCTTTTGAATGTTCAGTAAAGTTAGTACGTTCCTGTGCAGTTTATTTTGATTGTGGATGTTCTGCAATGAGGGAAACCTAGACCCTGACCACATCACCCCAAAGAAACTGAAGTACATCTGATTAAGTCCAAGTGCTAGGAAGATGATGTAGGGGGAAAGTATAACATTGACAATGCAATTTATCTCTATTCTCCAAAACAAAACAAACCCTTAAAATATTACTGTCGTTATGAGAGACAGCTCTTTAAACTAATACAGCTTATCAGGCACTGGAAATGAGGTAGTAATAAGCTAAAATATATATTTACATATAGAACACATCAGCCATACGTAGGGAAAAACTTATTTTCTGTGTAAAACCTATGCATTCAAGACCTATGCATTCAAAAACCTATGCAYTCAAAACCTATGCATTCTTCCAGTTCATTATGTCGCTCTTCCTCACGAAACGTCATTGACTRCAGGAGAGAGATCCACCTTCCAATCAATGTGTGCACATCCCCTCCTCCTTAAAAGAATACCATTATCTTATGGTATTTATGTGGAAAAGCACCCGATAGGATCTTAGAGTGGTTGTGGCAAAAAAGGCCTACTGTGATTTATGTGAGGTGCATTGGGAGCTGCCTGATGTGAAGTCAGCAGCTGAAGGGCAATGAATAATTCAGCAGTAGGATCCGTCACATCATCCCTCTTCACAGGTTATTGCTATTTTTACGTAATTGCAAAGTGAAAAATAAATTGATGTCATAAAGAAACCTGCATCATTTGTCTGGAAATGCACCTAACAGTTATAGGTATATTTCTGCTGTTATGTGAACCCTGTACGATCTCATTGTATGCAAAATTAAAAATGTGTCTTTATTAAGATCTCATAGGGTCAGATGGGAGAGTCATGCCACATGACATGTTTTACATTGGTGTTAGTAACCTGCACTGATGGAGAATGATTTCTCTGAAATGTTTCCTTAGAGCTTCCCAGTGCAGTTGCCCTTGCACGGTGCTTCCCTATCAAAGCTTTAATGCAGAATGGGAGCTTACGTGTCTGCCTGTTTTGCAAGGGAGGTTTTGCGTGTTGTAYTGAAAACAAAAATAATGCCAGGTGGGAGAGTTCATCTGCTTCAGGGGAGATGAGAATTGGACGAGAAGTTGTGTACCACGTTGATTTTTTTACCRTGTATGCCTCAAAAGTAATATAAAGAACTCAATGAAAGGATAGGATTTTATCAGCTGGCTTGCCAATTTCATCTCATGTATGAAGCTGAGCTATCTGGGTAGATATATGCACATAGAGCTATGCGCACATACACACATGCAGTGCGTTTTGGGTTTTTTTTTTAATGTCCAGATGCTTACAGAGAATGGTGAACTCAGGAGCTGACTCAAGGGGCAATTTCCTTGCCTGTAGATTGCACTTACATTTCGTATTGGCTCCCTGAACAAGGTTTGGGTTGTATGAGAAACAGAAAAATGCCCCAAAGTTCTTGTATTTGGGGTTTGTCCCTAGCAGAGATAACTCTGAATGGCAGAGTTGAAATAAGGATCCTCAAAGATCTGAGCAGAGATGGGGACTTACCTTTCTCACTCTGTTTCATCTCTGATGGTGAAGAGCATGTTATCCATCATTGTGTTTAAGTCTGACTTGTGCTCTATGTCTTTCTTACAGTTATTATTTTATGACTGAAGGAAAAAAAATGACTTTGGTGTATTTCTGCCTTTTAATCTGAATTGTTCCAAAAGTTGTCATAACCAGCTCCAGCCTCTGACTCTCCTGTCTTCTTTATAAAGCACAGTCACTCCYCTGTTCTTGACTTTGTCCTTGCTTAGCTAACACGAGGCTGATGTGAGCAAAAGCTATTCCTTAGGAAAGTTCTGACTCAACAATGTAAGCTTTTCAAAGGGGAATGAATGCAATCTGTGAACTGAATTGGCAATGCAGGCAGATTAGAAGAAATGCTATGCAATACCCAGATCATGCCATTTTAATATCTAAAGATGATTGCTTTTAGGAAGGAGACAATAGGTTTAGCATAGAGGTGACAAAACATATTCTTTTTGCCTTCCCTCTTGGTAAACAAACTTCTTTCAGAAATGAAATGAAGCTGCATTATGCAACAGTGATGGAAAGGGAAAGACGTGGCATGAGGGCTGTCCTCCAGCTGATAAGATCCTGGCCATTTACCAGCAGGAACCAGTGGGCTGCCAAGACCTACTGATACCTTTCGTATTGATTCACATTTTTAAGGCTGTCAAACCCAAAGGATTCTGCATTGTTTTCACTCATGGCAGTTGTTTTTTTTTTGCTGCAGCCCAGACCAGCTTGAAAAACCTTCAGGTTTAGGGAGAAAAATTYCTCAGAAATGTCTATAAAAAGCGCTAATGATTAGGGAGAGTAACAGAGGGATGCTGRAGGAGGGAAGAGCTCTGGAATAAAGGAATGTGAGCGGTAATATAGRCTGGAATAAAGCTGTGCAATGAACAGGGAAGAACTACAATACCAGTTAAGCAAAACACCTCTGCAAAAGATTTGTTTTGAATTCTCAGCCCTTCTGGGTGATGCCGTGAGATCAGGCTCTTCCCCAGTCCGTCCTCAGTTTGTCTCTGCTGTTTTCTTGCAGCCCTGCCTTTGACGACGGAGGTTGCGATATCAGTCTTGTCAGCTAGCAGCTCACTACACYTTTCTTGCTTCCATCAGGAGAGAGAAATGGCTTCATTGGATAGTCTGCTTTCCATCATCTGAAGTAATGGAGCACTGGGATGGGCTGATAATGGGAAAATGGGGATAATATAGTTATTATTGCTTCTGGATGCTGAGGAAAATGTCTTGATAGAAGGATTAAAAAGGGAAATGTAAAGACCCCTCAGATGGACAGGATGCTACAATTTTCCTGTTTATCAAAGCCTCAAGATCATATGTAATTACTCTATTGTAGTCTATAGCATCACCAATCTACATGCACAGATTGTTAACCCAGTCTAAAAACCCATGAGACTGAATTAAAGCTTGTAAGTTTATTATTTTAAAAAAATATTTCCAATTCCTTGGTTTTACCTTACAGTTTCTAGGCCTACAGTACGTGCATTTTAAGATTTTTCTCAAGCACAGTGACAGCATAAAAAGATGCTTCACTTCTATTTATTTTTAATTTTTTTAAAATGAAACCTAAATGATTGCTAAGTCACCTGATTTGGAGAACTGGCTTTTTCCTTTTCCTCAAATKAAAATTTTAGCCAGGTTTTTGTTAACCCAAAGTAAGGTTTGGAGGCACTGCAGGAATTTTGGACCCRGTGATTGTTTACCAGAGCTAAACTGAAACAGAAAAAGAAAAGGGAGATCCTTTTCCCTTTGTCGCTACTRTATCTGTTGGGGATTTCATTTCTGCTCAGCCTATTTGTTTAATGCTACAGCTATGGCTCTCACTTCAAATGACTCCGTTTGCYTCTTTCCTACATCTCTCCTCATGTGCCCCTCAGCCTAGTTTGTCCTGATTCAGTCAGGTACCTCTTCTCTCGTGTTATCTTGCTTCTTAACAATCTTCCCAGTGGAGCCTCTTCTAGATCCACTGTCTTCCCGATTGCAAAGACCGCTGTATCCCACCTTCCCTTATCTCCTGCTTCCTGGCATGGCATGAGACCCAGAAAGACGTTGCTGCTTTTTGGCAAGCAAAAGAGATTTTACTCCTAACTCGGATGGGTTACGTGATTAGGACCCAAAAGGCTCTTAGCTCAGCYACTGTGTATCCTAGTAAAGGGCAAAAGGTGAATGAACACCTTTATTTTCACTTGCTTAATTAACCTGGCAACTGAAACAGGTTTCTTGCTTATTTTCATCTATGGCGCAAGAAACTGCAGGTCTGAACCAGTGGTTACTGCAATGGTAAATAGCCTAGCAAAAGAAGACTTTTTTTTTTTGGTCCAAGATTCCTGGAAACTCACTAGTAATCAAAGCAAAAGCTGTTGTTCTCTGTAGCTAGTGACACTTTTTCCAAGAGCTCAGCTCTTGGTCTCACCCTTATATTTTTAAAATAAATACCAGCTAGCCCACGTGAGCAGCCCTACAATAACTCAGATTGCATGGAAGTAGAAAAGTGACACAGCTGTAACGGGAGAAAAGTTTGTAGCTAGCTTCCAAGGACATTTTTTTAAAATGGAATGCTATGTAAAGAAAAATAAAGTGTCCTTTAAAATGGATCTTTAAAGAAAAAAAAAAAMCCACTGTGCCTTCTTGAAAATAAAATCTCAGGCAAATAACAGCCTCCTCCTGCTCGCCCCCATACCAACAATCTTGACTATTTGAAGGATTGTAAATAATGAGGACTCAGTCATCTTCATGGAGATGATGTTGTTCTTGAAAGCACTTAACTGGGGTCTTGGTTTTAAGGAAAAATATTCCTCAGTGCATTAATGCCGTGAATTCTAAGTGCTGAGGTTCCAAGTACTTCCAAGCACATGCTTCACATTAAAATGTAGGATTTTCTTCTAATTTCTTATCCACTAATGGATATGCTCTATTGGGGTTTTGAGTGCAAAGGCRTCAGAGGAATGTATAGATAATTTATTTTACTTTAGAAGCAAAGTTTCCCTGAAGTCCATCACATGTGTTGTCTTGCAACTGACAAAAAGTAAATGAGAACCGTCCCTGAATTTTATTTTGTTACATATACATTCAACACTAAGGAACTGTATAATCCAATATAGAGCATAGGTGAGAAGAGTCTAATCCAAACCAGTAGTTGATACCATATTCCAATTTCTGATGCTTAATTTCAAGCAGTTCCATGAAAAGTTATGTAGACTCTTTCCTGATGTGGATCACAAGGTCATCTCGAGTGCATATGGACTGTTTCAGGGTATTCTGTTCAGAGTAGCAAATAAAAAATACTTCTGTTGATACCCAGGTTGTTTTGCACAAAAGATACAGGAGAAAGAAAATCAGTTCAGTTGCTGTGCTCTTGGGTGCTTAATTCGAAGTATGATTGGAAACAATCATAAATTTCCTATAAAACCTGTTACAGCTTTTTTGGAAGGGGACTAGGAAAAGGGATCTTAYTTGGTTTTATGCCTGGTTTGGGTTCTAAGAAATTATTTCCTTTCTGTTTGGASAATTATCTGCAGAGCAGTATTGCTGAAACCAGAATACCAGCAAGTGTACTTGTCCTACTTGTTTTCTTTTGGTTCAAATCCCAGTGATAAATGCATTGCTGAAGTCCAGGAGACTAGAAAAATCAAACACRACTGACTGTCACTGGCTCAGAGCTGTAGGGATATAACCCTCCTGCTTCGACATGGATCTGACCAACTCAGGAACAACAGGAGGCTGGAGCAGGGGCTTTAAGCTGTGACTTTATTGYTTTTGTTGCTGTTAACATACCGTATTATCACAAATTGTGCAGCCGAGGTTGCTAGCTTTGAGGCTGCAGTCTCCGTGTACAGCATTTTCATTGATCCTTATCTAGACAAGCAACTTGTTTTGCTGCTAGGATTATAATCTTCTTTAAGAGATTGATCAGTGCAACCCATGTTCTTTCCTCCAGCGTAAAAAAATCCAGTAATTAAAAATATTTCTARGCAGCTGGCACTGGTGAGCGAGACTAAAAGATGTTTGGCACTTTTATGGAGAGGAAARGGAATGCTGGTAACAGAGGAGTCTGTAGTCAATCATTTAAGGCCAGTGTGAACACAGGAAGGTTTAGGTTCTTTCGTTCGTAAGATCCATTTAGAGTACAACTTTTTCAGGCAAACTCTATTCCCAGAAAACACAAAACAAATGAATCTGGAGCATTTAGTACAAGACTGTAATATGGTGTTCTAATTAGTATGTAAAAATTAATTAGTACAAGAAAGGATAACATTTTGTGGGCCAAATTCTTTGGTGACATCAGTGAGAAAAGTGCCTACAAACCTGAGGGTAGTATTAGGATAGCCCTTTGATCTTAACTTCTGGAGCTCAAGTGCCAAACTTTATTAAAGATTTTCTCTTATAACATACTTTTAAGATCCAGACAGGCATTCCCAGAGGCAGGCACATCCACTCTGTGCCTGGGACAGGGGTAACCACATGCCCTTTGCAGAAAGCACCATCATAGGACTGGGGACCTTGGCAGTGCTAAATGTTATTTTTACKTTTGCAGTCTATTTTACATTTTGTATTGTTCTGAGACCTTTTGTCTCTCCTCCAGTCTCTGCCTCTTGTTCTTGTCCCTACCCCAGGCGCTGCTGACCCTCCAAATGTGATAAATGCTGCATCAGCTGGCTCTGTGGCTGGGCCCTCATGGGGAGCAGGGGGTGGCAGGAGGCTGTGCTATGTGGGMGTAATGATGATTTTTTAAGCTGGATTTCCTTTCAGACTAATTCACAGTTGGATTTGCATGTCTTATTTTTTTTCAGGCCACTACCTCCCCTTCTCTAAAATGCTCTTTATGAGGGTGATTTTTTTTGAAGTTTATCGGTAGGAATAATGAAATAGGGTATTTGTGTGCTGGTAAAGGCATTTCATAATAGCATGGGATTGCCTGGGAATATCAAATGTTTGTGTTGCTGTCATTCTCAGGGATGGTGCTGTTGCTCCTGTTTTACAGACAGGAGGCCAAAGAAACCCRCATGCATCTCATTGAAACTGAGGATCAGGTATTCAAGAATCTTTCTGGTCCTTTGGCTAAAATTTGACCAAGAGGAAGTGAAAAAAGGGAGTGTCATTCCCTTGTGATGGCTTTTTTACACTGTGAGCACTGTCCTGAGGAAAGCTGTCTCATGATCTTGGAATTTTCTCCTAGAGAAAACTAGGACTGTGTATCTGCTGTAGGAGAAACCCTGCCCTACACCTGTAGCAAAATTATACATGACCATTTCATATGTCCAAGGAGACGTTAGATGGATGAGACGTGTGTGAAAATAAACATCTTTGATGCCCAAAAGAAGGTTTCCCAAGAATTTCCAAGGATTATATTATATGATAACACAGTAATGATATTAGTGTTGTCCAGTCATGGATGGTTTAGTCTCCCCCCGTCTTTAGCCTCCAAAATTTTGGGAATATGTCTTTTCATTTAATAAGGAGAGCTTTATTTGCTGTAATTCAAGCTCATGACTTTCTCTAGAGAGGGAGACTGTCAGAGCAGCTCTGGTCCCTCTGTCAAGGCCAGGTGGTCAGGGTTGTGTTCACCGAGTCCCAGCAGAGACCCACTTCTATGGTTCGAGGGCTTCCCTCTTCTTTCCTTTTTTGCACATAGAGGATTGGATGCTGATCCAGCATCCTAGGAGAATGATGCTTTTCTTCCTTCAGATATCTCCTCAGCTGCTGAGCAGCTGAAGAGCTGACAGAATTAAATTACATTGCTGTTGCTGCTATTAGCAAAGAATAAAGAGAAACTGTTACATCTGGCTCCACTCCTTTGCCAGAGTCTTCATTTAATTGTTTTCTAATTTGAAGAAAACCACAAATGACAAGATGAAACTGCTAGAAATGTAAATACAAGAGTCAAATTGCTCTTGTCAGATTTCTAGTTCACAAACCACGGTAATGTGATTCTGCATATCTGACCAATAAATAAGGGTTGTAGTTGGGAGATGCTGTTGATTTCTCTCTCCATGTTCACAGTCCCCTTGCTCACAGTCACTAAAACTCTCTCTTTTGAAACACTGCTGAACGTGCTGRCTTGGAGGATCCAGCCTGACAGCTGCTAACTTCTTCAGGGTCTGTTCCAAGAGAGTCTTCCTCCTTGGCAAGAAATTGAGAATCCAGATTAAGCTGGCTAGGGAAGGATTCATTACTTATTCCTTGCCACTTTTGCAGTGATTTTTTTGCCCTCAACAGCAGTCAAGTAATGGTGAGATGCAATTGAAAAATACTGAAAGTTTCACAGGCTGTGGTGTTAAGGCTCATCTAATCTTTTAATGCATGCTTAAAAGTCAGCATTTGTGCTCTTCTGAAAATACAGGAAAAAAAAGTCAAAATTTTTTACCTAATCTTTTAGCAAAAAGATTGACTTASAGATAAAAAATGTAATGCTAAGTGTTCCCAAACAGAATTATGCTTTGGAAGGCTGAACAATAAAATCAAAGCTCTTTTACCAATGGCTTGTTAGCCAAAAGAAGGAAATTGAGAGTTAAAAGACAAAAATGTAAGTAAAATCTGCAAGCTGGTGTTTTCTTTTATCCTGTTCTCTGACACTTAGAAAGTTACAGGCACAATCCTGAGCTCCACAAGGCGCTTTCACACAGTMAAATAATGAAATCACCAATAACCAGTAAGGGATTCCCTGGCCAAAGAAGTACCCAGGTAACAAAAGGCCAATTTATTCCTTTACATATGAGTTATATACGATCAGTATGAGCAGTGTGTGGCGAATAGCTGACCCTTTTGTGCGGTGTCTGCACTGCTGCTTTGAGTGACGCTGTTGGCCAGGTTGCTGGAGCTCATGTATTTCCCTTGAAGCTGCCTCACTGTAGAGGCTCGGCCTTTCTGGATTGACCCTTATCTGCTGCATGGGTCAGCTAGCAGGTCAGTTTGAAGGACAGCTCGTTGGGGCTGCAATGTCCCAGTGTGCGGAGTGTCAGCAAAATGCTGCATTTCCGATTCGTTTGAGTTTGGTTTGTTTGCCGTGGAGTTCTTGCAGGGAGGCTAAACATTGCTCACGACGCGACTTAAACGCAGGGCTGCAGGAAAGGAGCAGAGCCCTTGGGGGGCAGAGAGAAGCGCAGCCAACAAGCACCAGCAGAAAGTGCAGCTGTCATAGAAGAGAGAGAAGTTAAAAAGGGAAGGGGGAAAAAAAACCCTTGACTGTCCCTCAGGGGCAAGGGCTGCTGTCGTTCCAAATGCCGACATCTTTCCAAACCTAAACCAAAGCTATAAAATATGAAATATAATGAACAAAAGTTGGCACCCACCCATGTGTAGCTGTCAACCTAATAAAAACAAAACTATCTGGCAGCTGGCACTTAGGTGCTGGGAGGTGCCCACCCCAGACTCCTGCAGAACAAGCCTTACCTTTGCTTTCTGCTTTGGAGGGTTTTTTGAGGGATTCCTTTTTCTTTTTGCTTTTTTTTTCAAACCATGCAGCGAGTTCAGCTCACATGCGATATGAGAACAGGAAGAGAAATCATACCTTGACACCTAGCGAGATGTTGGGCGACCAAATGAGCATCTCTGAGCAGCGAGTCCTTTAGCCCTTTCCTGCTTAGGGAGGTCAATGTGTGTCACATATTCATTCCACATATCGTTTACTTATTTACTTATTTATTTATTTATTAAGCACTAGCCAAACATGTGGCAGGTGGGGATGAGTAGATGAATCTCTGCAGAGGTGCAGCACTGTGCCAAACTGAAATATTGGCATAGGCACCACTGAGGTGTTGCACAGTCATCAGAGAACATTTTAAGAGCAGAAATTGGGCAGCAATCAGGTTGCAGTGCTCTGTRTTTAACCCTTTGATCCCCAGGGAAGTTGGTCCCCACCTACTTCTGAGAAGCTTTCCAAGGTTGCGCTAGTGGCGTGGGAGAAATTGTAGCAGAGCCAGGGCTTTAATTAGGAGACAGTCTCAAGATACTATACCTGCTCTGTGCTCCCACACTCCATGAATAAATAGCTATCTGCAATCATATTGCGGGAAGATTGCTTTGCATTTTCTCTCCAAACTCCTGTTCAACATACAAATCTACTYTGAGTGCCTCTCTCACTCCTCACAGACAAATTGCTCGGTGGAGCCTCCTGTGAATCTCCTTCTCTGTAGGTTAGAAAGTATTTGTTCATTTCTATGAAGGGCAGCCTCTCGATATTTAGTGCAAACAGACCATCCCTCAGGCACCTGACATTCATGGCAAACAGACAAGTCTTTCGGTAAATGACAGCGTCCCAGTAGAGTGGAGAAAGCAGTTGGTTACAAACATTCAAGGGCAGAGAGTGARGCATTCCATAGCAGGAACAAGATGCTCATGGCTGGGTGCAGTGTCCTCTGCTTCTTTGCCAGCAGGCTCATCCACACTTTAAGGGGCTGGAGATTTCCCTAGTTTTTAACAAAACAACTCGTGAGTCACCCCCCTCTGCCAACTTTCAGTGGGACCAAACCCAGAGATGCCAGTTGCCCCTCTGGCTTGTTGCCTTAGGTGGTAGAAACCAGCCTCTTCATCTGGAACGTGCTTTACACTGTCCACCCCTGTTACTTTTTCTGTGATGACCTGTACAAAACTGCTTCTCCTGCCACTTAACCTGTTGTTGGACTACAAAATTTGCATTAAGAGCTTCCGTGTTAAAAGTCTTTAAAAAGTCTGACCTTTCTCAAGATTTTAAAGAGGGTGTAAAAGTGGTCACAGGCAGTCATGGCACAGGTCATATAAAGCATTATTTTTGTGTGATAATCTAGGCTAAGGCTGTGTGAGGGAATTTTTTTTTTTCCTTCTAGGGTCATTCTGACACATTCTGTCACATGGGATAGGGAACTGCATGCTAGTGGCCAGATACCTTGCTCTCCCACATCAAAAGYGTTTCATACTTTCATCCAGCCCAGGAATGGACTTCGGAGATTGAGAGAGGAAATCTGAAGCCTAGGCAATACAGACAACAGAGAAGTAGGCAAACATGAGAGGGCTYCCTCATTCTCAGTGCCATGTCTTCATTCTAATGAAAAGTCATAACAATTAATACATTTCTTTTCTCCAATTTCTGTGACATTCACAGACAAATTTTAAGTCTAAAAAGCAGCTCTTTTCCTATACTGAGTCACACCAGACTCYACTAGTGTTAAAGCACACTGCAGCTAAACACACTTTTGCAARCTTAGGCCTGTAGCAACCCTGCAGAGAGAGACTTGCAAATCTAATGTTTGTCAAAACCAAAAGAAAAACAGCATCAAAAGAAAGACTATGCACATATGGCCCTCTCTCCTCTGACCTCAATGCCCTATGATCAAAATGTGTGTATGTGTGTATACAATTATATATGGAGACAGAGAGAGTACGCATTTACTTCTCTATAGTTGCTTAAGAGCATTTGTGTGCAGTCAGAGGTTTCTTTGGCTTAAAGGAAATTTTCATTAAATATAACCTAGGTCAAGATGTGATCTGTCATGGCTAACTTACTAACGGTTAGTCGTGTTATACGCAAATAGGTGTGTTATGTATTGTTCATCTAGCTCTTATATGTAATTAAGATTGTAGTAGAAAGATTTGCTTCCATTTTACTCTTACTGCTAGTGGGTCTGCATAATGTCTGCTYGCATCCCTGGTTTATGTCACTCATTGCTATGGGGAGGCTTTTGGAGTTTGCTCTTATATTTCCATGTGTGCTCATGTCCAGATTAAAAAGAAAGGAGCGAAAAGGGAAGTGTTTGTATAGCAAATGTTGAAGATCCTAGTGAAAATACAAGGCCAGGTAACCTAAGCTTAAACCATTGTTGCTTTTCTCTTATTTGAGTTTTAAACAGAGRTCATGTAAATTCTTTTTTCTGATGTCAGAGGCATCCATACCTTTTCACACAAGGTATGCTTCAAGCCCAGGGAAGAGCATTTCAGCATGGTAGTCAGATATGAATACAAGGGCAATTCACTGCTGGACTCTCTTTCCACAGGATGTGGAAGATTTTTGCTCTCATTTTAGCCTTGTAAAAGTTGTGGGTTTTTACCAGGCTGGCTGTTCAACAGTGAGAGAGGTACTTCCAAAGTCCAATTTCTTTTGAGATATGTTGGAAACCTTGTGGATATACGTCCTTCTCTCCACTGACTGTTGAAGGAGACTTGATGACTATCTTGAACTGGATGGTGACTTCTAAGGAGTTAAATTAAGGTTATGTTAAGCTGGTCTTGACCTTAAAGGCTTTCTTAGACATGCTCTATTTGAACCACACGTTTCTTGGTTTAGATGCCTGGATTGCAGACTGCAGCTTGGGGATGTGCTATACAGAAGATCAGGGTGGACAGCAAATTGGATAATCACAACAGACCCTTCTGCCCCACATTGATTTGGATATAGGTCCAGAATTGCCATTTGTGTGATGCAGCCTGGCATGATAGTAGGAGAGCAGTAGTATCACCCAGAGAGGTGCTGTTGGGAGCTGCAGATGGTTTTCCAGATAGGAGAGCTGCATATGGGTAGAGCCTGAACAATGGATCATTCAGGATGGTCTCTCTGGGACAGCATGCGGCTTGTTTTGGCTGCAGAAAGAATCTCCTTTAGAGAAGATATTCTTTCTTCACTCTTGAGAGGGGGAGACAGCAATGTCACTGAAACAATGCTTCAGAAAGACCTTCTAGGGAGGTTTCTCTTTAGTCTTATTTGAAATGCTGGAAGTCCAATTTTTTTTGTTTTTGTTTTAATGATACATTCTTGCAAGGATTTAATCTGTCATCAGAGAGTGTATGAAATTCCCTCTGACAATTATAGGGGTTCCACCCATAGATCAAAAAAAGGAGGGGGGGAGAAAAGGGGGAGGGGGATTGGGGTGGGGATAGAAAAGAAGAAGAAAGAAAGAATAGTTCCTTGTCTATCAGCAGTCCAAGCTCAACAGTTTCACTGTGCCAAAGGCTGCACAGCATGGAAGTTGTTGTGATCAGTCCCATCAGAAAACAAAATTGTTAGTTAGGAACAACTCGAAAGTTTTCACATGGGCGGTGCTTGCACGCACKCAGATTGGGAGCAGGTGTTCTAGCCTATAGTACGGCAGTTTTGTGATGGAAAAGGGGTCTTGCCGGCTCTGTGATAGAAGGGATTCGTGTCCCCTTCTCCTCTCAGCTTCCAATCCACGCTGATCTCTGGCTTGGCCATCCTGGATGCTTTCTTGTCATCGACACTATCAGTAATGGTTTCCTTGCTTCGGGTATGAGTCGGGCGGTGCTCTGTGCCAGAATCCTTTGGAAGGAAATCATTCCGAGTCAGCCTAATGCCATAACAAGCTCTGCAACAGCTGCAGCAGTGATATGCTGGCAAGCTGTGTTGACCTTTTAAAATGAATAAAGAATGACTATTTCTACAGTACRTATAACTCTTGTCCCAACCCCTATCTGTGTGCCCAGACAACATAGGCATGCTGTTGAATTTGCAAGGAAGCATTTTTTATTTTTGTTTTTTTAATGTCAMATTTTATCCTCGCCTGTAAAATAATTTTACAAGGGGTAATTCTCTGAAGTCGTGTTACCCCATTCTAGAGGATGGCAAACTGAGGCAATGAAAGCCTAAGCTGTTTCATAGCAGTTATACACCAATACTTAAAACAGTAATGAGAAGAAACCGTGTCTCAGTTGGAAACTGTTTGTTGGTGATCTTTTCCAGCAATCTCAAATTACGACACTTCACAATCCAAAGAACCCCAAACTCAAGTCTTAAAAACCTCCTCTGTGAGTTTGCCTTGCACAYAGCACCTATTACTACTCCTATAGGACAGGACAGTGGAAATGTTTAGAGATCTTTGCAGCTGCTGATATGGCATCTTTCGTTAGAGAAGAAAAGTTGTAGTAAGAAATGCTAGCTTAAAATGTTGAATGTTTATTGGAACATCTCTAAATATAGGTCTTGTGGACACTGACTGGTTTCACCGAACTCATGGTTACCTGTATTTCCAGGTATTTCCARGGTCCTCAGTACTATGGCATCCCAACAGAGAAAGTGCCTTGGAGTTCAGGTCCTTGGGTACACAGGAGTCCTTGGTTCAGCAGTAGCTCCTCAGATTGGGATGCTCTAAGTCCTTTCAAGCTTTCAGGTTTGAAAAGATGGGAATTTTGTTTCAAATTAAAGCAAAAGCTCAGTATCCAGCCAGACTTCTTATCAGTGAGCCCTCATGGATGAAAGCAACCTGAGAGCTCTCCTTCGTAAACCGTCAGCACTGGTTTAGAAATCTGGAAACCCAGCTTCTGCTTTTTGGTCTGTCAAACATATCCTGTATGACCTGAAGGAAAGCACTTATTATCTGTGTGCCTCAGTCACCCCTGAGGAAAAAGGAAACACGAGCACTTCTTGACCTCACCACTATGGTTTCAGTGAAAGTAGCTGGTACTCAAATTCTGGAGCTGTGTAGAGCTGTGTATAAATGGCATGGATATGTATTGATTTTTAGCTATTTTGGTGATGCAGTAGGGAAAAAAAAATCCATCTATTAATCCAAACATAAGACCCACAAAGCCTATGGGAAATAAATACATTTTTATTAATGTACTTTCATGTTACATCTGTTTTYGAAAAATGCTAATGAAGTCATCACAACTGAAGTGCTGGGAGCGTGGACTAATGTGGGCTTATTGAAGCTTCCATTTTCTACTGGAAAGAGGGCAAGTTTAATGAAGTTTTCAGCACTAGCTGCAGAACTAGCACAATATTCAAAATTATCAAAATGCTCTTTTACACTATCTTCCAAATGAAAAACATTTTTCCATTTTTTTTGTTTCAAAAGTCACCCAATGCCTACAAAAACAACAATAATCAAATTAAACAATTCTAAATTATTTGCGACAAAATGTTTCACTTGGAGAGAACTGCTTGTCTCCTACTCACATCAATTGTCRTATTAGACTTTCATCTCAATTCAGGGTGCAGTTTTTGCTAAAATTTTGATTACATGGATGAATTTTTTTTTCTGCCCAGTGACAATGTCCACATAACAGCACAAAAGCTCTTTTTTTATGAAGATGCACTAAAATCAAGGCTGTTGTCAGTGAATTATGAATGCAGGCTTGCCTGTTGAGGTTTCCATAATTCTCTGTGAAAACTCTTATTTTCTACCTCACTCTGTACAGACAAACAATGTACGCTGGAGACATTGTGGTCCATATGGAGTGGAATGTTGAACCCAAGCCAGATGTTTGTAAACCTTAACTTTGAAATGTGGCACAATACCACAAGCTGTCAAGTTGTGTAAAAGCTTAAGCAAAGACAAAAACAGAACGTAATATTTACCAGATGAGATTTCTCTGTAATCTTGTTGGAATTTTGGGAGTATCCAACTTTCATGGATTTCGAAATGAGCCCTGTATCTTTTTTTTTTGCCCCTCTCTCTCTTATGAAGAGGAACAGAAATAAAAAAAATGCTAATAAAAGGGAAACATTTGACATGGGCAAACAATGGACTTAGAATGTCCTTGGGCAATTTCAGATGGGCATATATTTCTTTGAAGACCGAATCCCATAGAAGTTTCACATTTTTGGCATCATATTTAAAGATTTTTCCTGAAAAAAATCTATTTCTGGAACAATTTACTAAATTGGTAGTAAGTAGGACAATACCGTAGTATTAACAACATTTTTCATAATGCCTGAATTATTGCAGTGACATATGTTAAAATGCTGCAGAACTAGCCAACATATTTTACATCTTTTGCCAGAAATAATTTAATTCATCCATATAAAGAGATGAGTAAAATATTTCACTACTTGAATTAAAGACATACGGCTCAATTAATCCARAAATAAAATAATAGCTCAAGGAGTCTGAGGTGACTTTTTTTGTTCCTTCTGCTGAAAAAATTATCCTTGCTAGTTTTGTTATCTTTGGCAGCCTATGATATTTCCAAGGTGCTAATCTTTATAYCACCCTATTAGATTGCCATTATAGAACAACCTCTTCACCCAGCCTCTTCATCCACTACTCACAATTGAAGGCTTGACTGTAGACAGGATTCTGGGACTTTTGCATTGCTCAGTTGCTTCAAGAGGAGCTGGACCCAGGCTAAAGACAAGTTGATGGGTTCTTCTCACCACCTGGGAGCAGTGAGAAGGCAAAGCTGCAGAGGGGAACCCCAACCTTCAGAACGTTAATTGCTCCAGAGCCTTAGATTAATTGTGCGTGTGGTGGGGAGACCAACCAGTATCTGCCATGCCTCAGCTGGCAGAAGATCAGGGAGTGATTCTGTCCAGCTGGCATAATTTAATGAAGCCACTAGGCTGCTCAATATCACCCTGCATGGGACTGGCAAGGATTGCTCTGGAGACTCTGGGATTTTTCCAGTACTTGACACACCTTGCTTGTACTTATGTTTGCTGTAGGAGAGAGATACATAGCATGTATATTGTGGTGCTGAAGAGAACATTTGTTGGAGTGACTGAATTGGTGCCAGCAGTTCTGTCCTTTTCAAAATATCCTCAAGATTCAAAAACAGTAAATGCATAAATCTACGAAGAATGATGGGGTATTTTGAGGATAACTTTGGAGTTACAAGAACATCCCAACATCAAGAAAATTATTTCCGTGTATTCTATTGAGTCTCCACTAAAAGACAACAGGGAACCGTGACTTGTATCACTTTACACGCATCAGAGTCATAGAGATGGCTGTTTGTGTTGTTTTGTTTTGCTGTTTGTGCCAATAGCAATTGAATTTAAGGACTTCATTTTCCAGGAAGTCTTCATCCAGCTACTGAATCTGTGTGCACWTCATTTCCATGGCCAAACAATAGACTGTAAATGTACAAACAATATTTGTGTGCACAAATTAAGTCATTAGCACACGAGATAATTTGCATTGCAAATTGAATGCCAGGCTTTCAATATTTGGCTGTCATTAAGACTGAGACAGAAGAGAAGAAAGATRTACAGAAGTCTTGAAACTTTCTTTTCTGAACATAGTAAAATGTAGTTGCAAAGAGATCTTTCCAAGTTGATTTAGATGCATGGAAAGCATAGGCTTGGGTTATATATTCATACCAATCAACTTCAGGAAATCAAAGGCCAAAGTCAGATAGCTAATTTGCTTATGAAGTCAGCACAGAAGATGCATCTCCAGGTTGGTTATTCAAAGCACGTAAATTAGATATCTAAAATTATCCCAAAGGTACAATACAATGATGTCTTAGTATTGTTTTGAATTAATAGTGAGCTACAAAATAATTGTCAACCTCCTCTCTCCTCTCCCCAGCCACTTTGAACTGATCTGTTAATAACTGTCATATAATACTGGTCAACAAGGCATAGACATTAGCTGTGAACATCTCCATCCAAACACTGCAAGGCTAAGACTTCATTTTGTTGCTATCAAAGCAGGCATGAGCAAGTAAATAACACAGGCATTAGGGTCTTGTAAGATCAACCAACAGCTCRGGAAGTTTCTTCAGTACATGGCTGTGGGCATGAAGATACCCCTTGCTCTGAATAAACAGTAGCTTCCATTTTCCCTAGTAGCTGCTGGTTTGAGATTGTAATAAAACTTCCCACATAGCAGTCCCAAGTTCTTGGGTAGAATTTCAGCTGGAATAGTTTCCTTCGTTATTTGCATGGTCTTTGTTTAAATGTTATTTGCTTGAATCTTCTCCTAAAAATCTCCCAGTGGGAGTACTAAATGCAAAATTCTTGAAAGATATCAGCCTGTATTTTGCCTGGAAAAAATGAGGTTTTGCTAGATGATTAGTAACTCATATGTGATCAGCAAGCAGTTCACTTCCGCTACTTTTAGTAAAAACAACTTGTGGAAAGGCCCTGACTCTAGGAAAAGGTTAGGATTGCCTTTTCTGGATGCACTCTTGTCAGATTGGATCACACCCCTTTTCCATCTGCCTCAAAAACATAAAATCCCCAATATTTTTTGCAGGAAAGTAAGGAAACTCTGGATTCTGAAGGTCAGGTAACCTTTTTCCATGAAAAACATCTCATATTAATCTCTAATAGGTAAAGCTGGACATAAACCCCAAAACAAGTAAGTCAGCATCCCTGCCAGAAGCTATTTATTGCTAGTGCTTGTTGATGGAAGATAAACATTTGAAATCAGTGAGGATTTAGATGTGAAATGCCTTTGAATAAGGTTTTCATTTGCCTCAAGGTTAGCTAATATAGCTTGCACTAAAAGGATATAGAGAAGGACATTGCAGATAGAGGTAAGGTGGAAGGAAAGCTGTAGTAATACCTTAAAACATCACTCACTACAAAATGGATTGTTAATTTAGACTTGTTTTGCTAGCTGCTTTTTTTTTTTAATACAGGACTGAGAGAGAAGATGCATGAGATGTAATAATTACCCATCAAGATTTGACTTTAAAAGAAGGAAAAACAACAACCTGAAAACAGAAGTTGTGAGGAAAGGGGGGAAAAAAGGAAATGGAATTCATTTATTCAGTGCTAGTATTAAGGGAAAACCAAGGTTAAAAAGGGAAGAAAAAAGTATGTCTTTGCAAAGCTCTAATAGATATGCCAGATCCTCTCTTTTGCTTTCAGCAATTGTGGTGCATATTGTTGGCAGTGGTTCAAAGAAATGAAGTGTTCGTTCCCTGGGAATTGTCTTTCACACAAAAAAAAAAGTAATTAGGAGAATAAAAGAATATGATGTATTAGAAAATGGGAGCCATAACAAACTACCAAGTAAGCTGCCATGGCTAATTCTTCTTAACATTTTTTTTAACTGCTTTCAAAACTTGTAACTGCATCCCAAACATTTCACATTTTCAATCTAGCTGAAAAAATTCTGTATGGCCCATCTGATGAGGGCAGACATGTCAAACATCTAAGTGTGGATTGTGTGTCCTAGTGACAAATATGTTCCCTTGGTGTAGGAAAAGGGCCAGAAGGTACAAAGGGAGAGAGAGTAATCTATTTATAACTTTTACAATGCCTTGTAACAGGAGATCTTGGGAACTCTTCTCCTGGGGTGGCTGATTGTGCTCTCTCTGATGTGGACTCTGCTAAGTACGGGTAGGAATCCTRTTACTGACCACTACAAAGAACTACATGGTTTAGTTCAGAATATAAAATTCATATTATGAATGCTGTATGGGGGTGGAGAGGGGAACGAAGTAATATTAGCCTTCTGAAGAAGGGGAGACTGTCATGAATAATGCAACAGTGGCTCTCCGTGAGTCACACAAAAGGATCGAATGTAAGATTCCTTTCCCAGTGATAAGGTCATCCATAGGGATGCTTTGCATTTCTGTAGCACTTCCCAGGTACAGGTCTCAAAGAACTATGAAAATCATAAAGGACAGAGATTATTACAGAGCCCAAGAGATGGGCATATTTGATTTTCCCAAATACGGGGAAAGGACAAGGAAGGATAGGAAAGCAAAACAGGAATGACCATTTAGTTAGCACAGACTGGAGTAGCAGCATACAGCCTAGCTCTGACTCCAAGTTTGTCATTTCATTGCTGGGCAAGTGTTCTTTCCCTTTTGACTTCCATTAGTGGCCTTGTGGCCAATGCTAAGGGCTGATCCTGTTAAAACTTCTATGGCTTCTCCAGATTTAGGTTCTACAGCATTCTCCTCATCTTCTCCTTGAAATGTTGAGTTTTACCATACATCAGCAATCTGCAGGTTCCTACCATTGGCATTTATGAGGGGGAATCTTCAGGCACAGACCAGGAAATCCATAGATGATCAGATAGCTTTTATTTGCCCAGGCTTTGTCTTAATGCTAACAGAAGTGTCTGTGAAGGATGGATGGAAGTTTACATCAGTGACTCTATCCTCAGAAAGGATTTTTGAAAAAGTCAAGGAAATGTGGTATCTAAAAGAGCTGCTGTATCCTTGGAACTATCAGTATGATTAGCAATGATTTTCTCAAGGGACATGGTCTAGTCTTGCATGACACCATGCTGTGAATAGCAAAGCTAGATCCTAAGGGCAGCTCTTTGCACTCCAGGCATTTCCTGCATGGACCTTATGGTCCATGGTGTCTCTTCCAAATATCTGCTTTGAACCTTCCTGGGTAAAGCCCTCTGGGAGAGTTGTTCTCTGTACACCTTGGACATATCCTGGTGACCCTCTCATGATGGTGGCCAGGGGAAGGCAGGCAGTGCTGCCAGCTCCTGAAGGGCAGAGTGCCCTTGGGCAAGGCTGTTCGCTGACCACTGAGACAATGTCAAGCCCATCTCCTAGTACCAATCTTCTGTCCCTTCAAGATACAGAAGCTAGTAATATCAGAGTGTATTTACTGCTTCACTGATGTATAAATTTAACTGTAACAAGCACTAAGAAGTCAATACTAGATGTAGAAACTATGACTTCCTAAGAGAAAAACATAGCTTCATGGGCTGAAAGAATGGACTTATCAGAGTCCCATCAGCTGTGGCCCAAGCTATGGCAGCAGCATGCTGATAGAATTTTTCTGTGTGTTTTAGGTAGAAAATCAGAATTGCTGCCTTTTTTGTTATAAGCTTATGTTAACAGCACCATTAATAAAATGCCACCACACATTTAGGTTAAAAAAAATCCTTGATGGTCTCTGCTAATGCCATCTGCAACAACTCCTAACCTTGTGAACAAAGGATATTAGCTTCAGACCAGATTATAACTTGCTTCTTGCTAAGGAACCGAGTCTCTAAGACCATTTTACTGAGAATAAGCTTTTGACCCAGGAGAGAATTGTAAGCAAACACTAGTAACACAATGTGCTTTAGAAAAAACAGTATTTTTCTGCCCCTTGATCTCACTCGGTCTTCAGCCAATTTTGGCAGGTACTGCTGTATTAAGTGGTCAGTACCCCGTAGTGGTCACACACTGTTTTACTGGAGGCCTGACAGCAACTATAGGAGAGAGAAAATTAACCCCTTGACTCCAATGGCTACATTGGATCTTACTGCCCACAGCAGAGAATGCGTCAAGAATTTCTAGCTCTCGGCCTCATGGGGTTAATGGCAATCTGTTGCTGATTTCCCTGGACAATCAGAGTAGCAAACACTGGGCTTTTTAATGAGCCCCAGAGGACAATACTGGCACACAAGACTGTGAAGATCTGGACAAACCAAGGAAAAACAAAACAAAAACAAACATGGACGTTTATTTTCCTAACTCGCCAGTTGCAAACAAAATTTCATTTAATAAACCATGAAATGATTCACAGAGTTTCTGTATATTATTGTAAGAGCAGCTGGGTAATGTAAAAGTTACTTTCTCTCCTCTTTGTTATGCCGTCCCATATCCAGTTCTCATCCAAACAAAGCTGTATTTATTTATGTGTTAATATATTTATCATCTTACTCCTTTCCCTACTTTTCTGAAATGAGTTTAGTTGTGACTTGAGTCCTCATCATCTGTAGGTGATCCAGCACAGAGCAAAATCATAGATTCATTGAGTTGGAAGGAACATCTGGAGGTCTTTGGTCCAACCCCCACTCAAAGCAAAGCCAACTTCAAAATTACATTGGGATGCATATAACAGAGCTTGAAGGAAAAGCTTTTTCTGGCCATGAAATAGGTGAGGTTTTCTGGTGAACCTGTTAAAGAAGGCTGTTAGCTGAGCTTGTTTGCTTTTTCTTCCCCTATATCTGAAAGAAACGGGAATTTACATAAACGTTTTTCAATTATCCTAATGGGAGAAAATCTGTGTGTATATCCTATATCAGAAAAGTTTCACAGAGGAACCCGTAAAAAAAGTGCTGAATTTAAGCATATGCTTGAGTCCACTGTTAAAAACAAGCACATGCTTTGAGTTAATCTCCTACTGAAGTACCATCCTGATTCAGGATGACATGCCGCTTGCGTACAATTTTTCTTTTATGCATCCTTGATGCATATATAATGCTTGGTACCTGTTTTTTACTGATGCCTCTTGTTTTGTTTTTGTTCCTTGATTGGATGAATGTTAACTAGTGGAAAGGGCAATAAATCAAAAGAGATTTCAAGATGGCAGGGAAAACCCTGTCATTGCAAATCTAGAAGCTAAACACGAGATATCTGCAAGACCTTTCTGGCTTTCAGTGAACCAAAAATTGTATAGAAATGAATTTGTGGATTTCCATTCATCGTATGTTTGCACAACTTGTAGTATTTTATTAAAGCTGGTTTGTAACAAGCGCTCACCAGGACCAATGAATGTCAGCTTTGTCTCACATATTTTAAAAGATTGCTTTGAATTGTGATAGAGTAATTAGTTGCTTTCCAGCATAACATGATTAGATTCTTACTTTTTTCAGGACTTCCCTCATTGCCTAAAATACAATCACATCTATTGAAACAATACAATTACTATTGCAATTAAATTTAATAATATAAATAGTTATTTCTGGAATCTTTCTTCCCGCATCTCTGAAACTTCCCTGTAGGAGCAGATCAATGACTGTGTGTGTAACCATCCTGTGTGCTTGAAAATGGGAGATCCTGATCTGATCGTAAGGTGCTACTGAAATCTATCCCAATACATCTGGGCATATGAGATAGTAGAAGAGATAGTCCCATGCTCCCTTTTTAAGCAGACACTAATCCCGTTGGTCTGAGAAATGAAGTGGAAGGGAATTGCTGCTATGTGGCAAATTCAGATAAGCATCGCCAAGGCAATAACACCTGTGATTTCATGCACAATGGCAAATGAATGACCGATTAGCGAGAGAGACAGTGTAATGTGGCACTGTAATTATGCTCATTAATGGCGCTGCGGGGTTATATCTCCACTCAGTGGTTTCTGTGTTTTGGAAGGAAGTACAGAACAGCTGAAATGCAGCAATGAGAATGGTTTTAGTAGGGATAAGAGTAAAGAAATAGTTCAGGAGAGTGATAGCCAGTAAATAGACAGAAATCTACACACCTAAAGGTCTGTGAAAGGCAATTGTTGCCAATAGATTTGAACCACTGGTGATTTTTAACTCAGGAAGCATGTAAAAATCTTGGGGACTCAGTGGATAAGGTTAAGAATAGTAGAAAAGGACTAGATGCCTCTTTGCAAGTGCTGGATGTGGTGACAGGAGAGCTGGGTTCAGCCAGGGTCCGATCCCAGGCCTGGCCGTAGAAATAGGTGCATGAAGGTTTGCATCATGTGTCAACGAGGACGTCTCTTGGCATCTTTCTTTTTGACATATCCGATAGCATTCCCCAGCTGCGCTCATCAGTTCAGCTCGGAGCCCTCTGAAATACTTGGCCTGAATAAATTCGATAGATCATGAGACAAAATGGACCAATAGTTTAATTGAGTTTTACAGACCCCAGCAACTCACTGACTTTCACCTGATGCTGTTTTTTTGGAGTCACAGCTCGCATCACAGCTTCCTTAGGTAATTTCCATCTGTGCTGGTTGGCAAATAGAGGCCACTTGCTGCTGAATGGTCTGAGATCAAATGATGGGCAGGCACCTCTGGAGACCCTCAAACTTTGTGAAGGAGCAGCAGTAACCTTCACAATTCTCAGTCAACCAAATGACAGTGAGAAAACCTTGCTGGCTCTCCATGTTCACCTTTAATTTAATTTTTAAATATTTAGTAAACACAATTGTAGGGCTTCTCATTAACTTTGGAATCTTATAGTCATAATTTTTGATACACAACATTACTTACCAATTAGCTTGTCTTGTTCGTTTAAATTTCTTTGCTCATATTTTAATGGGAGCTAATGATGCCTTTGTTGACTTATTTAATGTTATGTAAATGTGGCTATAAACTGTGAAGGGTTTAAAGAGCAGCTCTTTTTTGCTTACTCGTCAGTTTTCAGAGGACGTTTGGCATTCTCACAATCTGCACACATCACCCTGATGAATAGAAGTAACTAAGGAGGCAAATAATAATAATTTTGTAAGATAAGCAGCAAAAAGTATTCAGTGTGAAATGTGATTTTTGCCTCTTTACTGATGATTACTCTGTCCTTTTTTTTTTTTTTTTTTCTTCATTTCTTTTTTTCTCTTTGAGCCTAAGGGGACTTTGTGGAAGCTAATCTAGTTTATCATGATATTAAGGAACTGTTAAATATAGGTGAATGTGGAGATGCTAATACACTAGGTCATGAGCTCACGAGGGCACCTTGTTTAATTTTGCCATGCAGAATGGAGTCACTCAGATGTGTAGTTACACCTGGGTATTTGGTTCATTTTAGTTCAATGCACAGTTCGTGTTAAACTGAGATATGAACACATGCATGCAGGGTTATATGAAAAATACACAGACTCATGTACAATACACTTACATGTACGTAAGTTTGTACTAGGTAGATATAGTTGTCTCTATGTGATTAATTAATTGTTATTAATCACAACTCTTAAAAGCGTTTCTGACATCAAGCTCTCTGAAGAAAGCAAAGCAGCATATTCAGCATCTCCTTGCCTCTCTAGAACTTGGTACTGCTTCTCTTTGTCTCCTTTCCACTGGTCTCCTGTTTTACTGGACACTAAAGGTCAACCCAAGGGGATTCCTAGAAACTTAGAGAACCATCTGCTGTGGTCAGTATTTGCTTCCAGTTAACGCCGTTGCATGTAAAAGCTGTTCTGATGCCTAATGTGTTGGAGATAAGGAGAAGGAAGGCTTAGGAAACTCTTCAGCGAGGAGTTTGTAACCAGTTGAGCCCTGATTTCTCAAATCTGATGATAATGCTTTGAAAATGCACTTCAAACATATCATAGGAAATTTAAATATTTAAATATTCATTTATTCTAATTTTCCTTTTGATAGGTACCAACCACTACGCATACATTTCAGCAACTACAAAGATCTACAGAGCCCTGTCTGTCAATGTGGATTTTTAACACAATTCACTGTAAATTAGGGAATGATTTTCAGCTCTTATTAGTCTTTTAAGAGGGGCTGAGATGGAGCACCTCAAACAATGAATGAAGAACTTATACTTCCTATTCCAATATAGGTCTGCTCTAAAGGTTGGTGAGCATGTGGTTGTCTTTCTCTAGAAAAGATGCTATTTTTACCAGTGTGAACTTACTCATATGACAGGTATAAAAGTACATTCCAGATGAACTCTTACAAATTCTACAAGGTTTTTACTTTAAAAAAAATCAAGCAGATGTGGCATTCAAATCACCTGCACATTTCATATGATGCCTATAATAGCAAAGCACAATATTTTGTTGTTAGATTGTGTCTGTTGTTAGACTGTCCTGCAGTATTTTTTTTCAAAACTTTTATAGGTTTCCAACTCTAGTAGGCATATCATAATGAAAGTAATATTAGCATATTGCGTTGCTGTACTGTCGCTGCTAGAGAAACAAGGTTAGTGCAGGAGATGTCAGTGATATTATAATAATGCTATTTTTTATTCCAAGTAAATCGTTCCTCAGATTTTTGCTTTCTTATGACAATTGTCATTTCTTTTATATGCACTTTCAAACTTTCACACTGGTTTTTGCTGAGGATGTTATTCTGCTGATCATTGAAAACATACCTCACTTTTGGTTTAGAATGGCAAGCAGCAAATGCATCTGCATATTTGATTATCAGAAGTGTTGGCATATGTATATATTCTTTTCTTTGCTTAATTGTTTGGTGTTGAGTTCAAAAGCTCTTGTCAAATGAGGAGTGGTGCTATTAGATTGAACGGCGTGAAGTGTATCTTAACAGCATCCATTTGCAGTACTCATCACTCTTAGGCTTTGACGCTCATCCAAAATGAATTATGCTGAATCTTTTGTATCATATCCCAGCGCTATCCTGTTGAACAGGTTGCAAATTCTTAAAACCACTTTGTCATAAGTACACTTCCCAAGTTGTGTTGATATATGTAAGTCTCTCATGAATGCAATAGAAGTCATGCTGGTATGATATTCAATCTTGTAATTACTGRGAACTATTATCCTGAAACCTTTATTGTCTTTTCTTTGTTTATCGTAGAAACAATGCAAATTGTTCTGTGTCGTATGTTTTTGGCAAAATTCCCCTTTTGCTTCTGTACAAGTCCACTGACTTCTCAGGTGCTTCACAGATGAAAGATGGATTTCTCTAACTGCATCATCAAAAGTGCAAAATTCAAGGTGTGTGAAAACATGCTAATAGTGTCTGCAAAACATGAATGCTTTTTAACAGGAATGCTATTGCAGTGAACCATCTGTAACTGACATTTAAAATATAGTTCTCTGCCTTGCGTTTTGAAATCCAGAAGTTGTTGCGTGTGTGAAAAGAKATTTTTCACAAAATACCTTTCACTAGTAATAAACAGATATTAAATTTTATGGAGGTTACTATTGTGATTTCATGGTGCATTGATTAAGATGGCAGAAGCAGGCTTAGATATTAGTGCTTGCAGGTTCTTTATTAATCTCTGTGTTGACTGGAAACAGAAGTTAGAACTTCTGCTTCTTGTTCTCAGGTGAAACTCATTTTATCCATCTCAGCTACCCAGCAGTCATTGGCAGAATATTATATTTGTTTATATTATATTATTATTTACATATATCTAATTTATATTATGGTTTATATGTATATATAATATATTATCATTTATTTTATATATTTTTCATTATTTATATTATATTATTATTTATATTTATTTACATTATAAAACAGAGTGCTGGTGTATGATGCGAATTCAAGATTGTTTAGCCCACTGTTGAAAGAAAAATGAATTATCAGGACTGTGACTGAACACACAGATTTTTGCAAGGTCCTGGAAGTTCACCTAAATTCCRGTGAGTTTTCAGAATTTTTCTTCTCCAAACTTGATGTAAAGCATTTTAATCTCAGAATTTTTCAAAGTAGAGCAGAAAAAAATAATGAAAACTGAGTTCTGTCATGAGACTGCTTCTAGCTGCTCGTGCTGAGGTCAAAAGTTAGGAAATAGATTCATCTGGAGGCTTCGCTGGGAGACTAGTATTGCTGAATCACCCTTCGCTTCAAAGAGAGGGGTGAGAGCATGTGCAGAGAAGGAGCCTGATGACCAGCAAGATGTACCATAGATCGTAGTAAATACAGTCCGTGTAGCCTACGTAGGTTACTCGCTGGTCTTAACCATACCTTTTGTGCTGAGACTTGCTTTGTGAGCACCAGCAGTCAGGGGAAGGGTGTATTTCCTTGCAGGCAGGTAGAAGTGAGGGTATGTTATAAACACACACTCAAAGCACAAAGACAGATGAAAAGACTGTAAAGAAAAATCAACAAGTTATGCTGCCAGTGCTGAACAAAGCCCCCTAACCTCCTCCTTTATTTTTCCATTCCTTGTTTACCATACTTCAACACAGAATTCACTTGTGTAGTGATTTACATTAATTAGATTGTGAAAGGATCATGCACTTCTTGTGCCGTGCCAGAGCTGGAAATAGCCTGTGGTTCTAAAATAAGCTGTATTCAATGTATATATTAAAAAGATACTATTCAATCTTACTTCTAATTTAGCAAAATGCAGCTGAGATCTACAACAGGCCTGTATGCTTCAGACCCAGCCCTGCTTAGCCCACTCCATCTGCAGTTGCTGGCAAACGAAACCAGAGGCCATTAAGAAAGCTAATGCTTAGCCATTCTTGTTGATGGATTCAGCACTAGAACAATATTTTGCAGGGAAGCTGGACAAAAATGCTGTTAGTTCTCATTAGAGATGGAAGAACTTTGTGAAGCTAGAGGTTTTTGCAAATCAATCATATTGCTTTTTAGGTACGCAAACCGAGTCTGACTTCACAAACCATTTTTTTTTTCCTGTCATTGAATTCTCCGGGGGTTTTCCCCTCCCTACACCATGGATGATTAATAAAAAGGAAAAAAAAAAAATCCAAATGTTTTTCTAGCTCAGGGAAAACCTATTCCTTGTGCTAGCAAAAGTAATGCCCACCCTTAAAAGAAACCCAGCCCTTGCAAGAAATAGCATAGGCTCTTTAACTTTTTTTTAATTTCTGTTTTTCCCAATTATGTTTTTATTCTCTTCTTATTTTCCTTTGAGATCACTCTCTGTTCCCCTTTGTATGTTAGCCCAGGTCCTCCTCTTTGCATCCATTCTCTCCTCTATCAGAAATAAATTTCCCACCGAGATTCCTATTTCCATTTGAGCCCAATTTTCAGTTCCATTTTGTTCATACAAAATGAGATTGTGCTTTCGCTAAAGCTTGTGGGTCATTAAGAGCCTCCATGGGTAAAGTACATGTTTTCCAGGAATCCATGACACTGTTATAGCTGAGGACCCAAGCCTCCAGTAAGGGGAAACTCTAGGTTACGCAGAGTGGAGGGATAAATACCAGACAGATTTACTGGGGGTGTAACAGGCCTTTGGAGCCCATAAGACTCCTCATCTTCTGCTTTTCCACAGTGCTGGCAGCCCCAGACTCCCTTCAACTTCTCCCTGGCTGTGCAGTCCCATCAGCCTGATGCAGCTTACTGGCCTGTGACCAGTGCATCTGGCACAGGGGTTCCTAGAGCAAAGAAAGTGTCCTGATGCCTGTTTTTTAACTCATCTCATGACACTCTCCCCTCCAAACTTCCCTGGGGGATCTCTCCCAGGAGTGAAGCATGCCTGTCTCTAGTTCATCTTAGGCAGGCTTCATGCCATCCACTGGCATGAGCCTTGCTTATCTGCTCCAAAAGCTTAGYGTGTAGGAGGATAGATAGGAGGAGGAGAGGAATGGACACGCTCTTTCATGATGTCATTGGATCATGGACATGCAGCTCACCGTCCACTTGTCCATTCCTGTACATCCTGCAGTAGCGGCCCTTATGTGTTGTCTCTCTCGGATCATCAATGCCATGCACCTCCTGTTCTGTGATAGCACCAAGCACAAATTGTGGAATGTCAGGTTGGAACGTGCTTCAACTGTGCAACATATGCCGTTAAATATTTATTCTAAGTGTATCTGTACCATTGTGTGATTAAACCCGCTCCATTATTCACGGCAATAGATATGCTTATCATAATGACATGCTGTCTTTTGAGTAATAACTCTCATCTCCAATTTGTTGTTTGAGCTTTTGCTCCATTTTAAAAGCTACCAAGCTATAACAGACTGTTCCTTTACTGAATGAGTTGCTGCTTGAAAGTGAGCRATCAGCATTATTGTAATAAATGAAATATTCTTTGGGGCTCAACGAAACACTTGCTGGGTTGAAACTAATCTGTAGGAAATGAATGGTGTTTGTTAGTTCTTGAGAACACCAAAGGGACTCAGTTCATTTTAGTGGTTTTGACAGTGCCAACATAAATGCTCTAGTCACTAAGATAGAGAGCTGTTATTGTTATCAGATGAGGAGTAATACATGTAATTCAGAATTATTTCACACGGAAATAACAGGCTACAGAATGCGCTCAAAAAAATCTAGTTAAAATGTGYAGTGGATGCTCTTTGGTGGTAGAAGAAACGGCACTGCCAGCCAGGGGCCCCATTTCCCCAGAATACTCAACGTTCAACTTTCTCCACCAAAATCAGAGGAAGCCAGTTGGACTCAGCACCCTTGAAAGTTAGTGCAAAATCTGATTTATTGAGTGGCTGCTCTGCTTTGCATTGTGTGTTTTTCATTATTATTTTTGCAAGCAAAGGCAGGCTGATAGGAGTCGCTCCCCTGAGAATCATGAAAAGAGTGGTCTTTGATAGCAAAGCTGGCCTGCACTGCCACGGCCTCAAAACTTTAAGAATGCTGCGCCACTTTTAAACCTCGTAATTTCTCGGAGACCACCATGCAGCTTTATCATAAAACTTTGATTGAAAACATGCCACATCTTTCACACCACTCCACAGCCCATCTTTGCCCCATTTAGCATAACTCTCTGGACCACCAGTCACCCACAAAACACTATTTAGAAATGAACAGTGCACAAATTGGGCAGTAAACCTGATAGATTCACTCTCACATTCCTTCTGCCACTACGTTGCATATTTTCTCTTATTTCCTGTTCTATGTTTGTCTTTATTTCGAAAAGACCATCCTTAACAGTAATGGATAAATTCATGTTTATASGTTTTCAGAGACCAGAATCCCCGTTAGACTTTCCAAGCACTAGTGAGAGGAGAGCTGATAGAGTGGCTGGAGAACAGTGAGTCAGAGGAGAGTCTTGCTTGACATGAGTCTCCCATGGGACCTCAGCAAGTCTTTTAGACTCATATAGTCAAAGGTATTGAGGCACTTACCTTTCACAGATAGGGCTTAGATGAGACTAACCAGCCTTTTCCATCAATGCAAATGGGGTAATAGTGCTTCTCTATCTCAAAACAATGTCTTGCAGACAAGCAGACAGAGTCTGGGTGGCCCTGAATTCCTACAGTATAGACCAGATAAGGAAAACAAGGACAGCATTAATGTGGATAGTAAATGAGGAATGGACATTCTGTAGAACCCTATGAGCACTATTTACTTCACCTTCCTGTGATTAGCTGTGCCAAATGCGAAGTCTATGCAGCAGTAACTGCCTCTTTCTATAGTCCATGCATAGGAAGAGGCAGCTATGATAGGTAATTCATCCTACCCACCATGRGGGAGTGTGTGCCCCCTCAGCAGTCCATGGGACATTGCTCCTAAAATGGCTAGCGAGGAAGCTGTTCTTCAGATTGCTTGCCTTAAGTTAGTTATATGAGATGAACCCCACTGTCAATAATTAACAGATGTCAACTGGAGACCTGGACTGGTTTCTGACCATCTGCTGAGGTGAAAGAATTCATTTTCTGTCACCAGCCCCTATGCAGCTTAGATATTTTTCCATTAAAAACTTTTAGGCACAAAAGTAATTTGTAACTTAGAGGGGAAAAGACCTGACATTTAAAGGCAAACTATCAACTAAAATACACTCAAAGGATTATTATGTGCATATGAACGATGAGGATTAAGTGAGATATTTGTAAGTGACGTATACAGATTGTTCATGGAAAATGATTGCTATGAGTAACATGAAAATTAGAACCGTACTGTACTTCGGCATGCTCTTGCTTTTACTTTTATCTTTAAGGCTCGCTTTTATAGTATGGCCATCTCTGTAGTGCCTGCAGTATCTCTTACTCTCTGTTTCTGAGGACATTTCCTCTGGACTCACAGTTTCATTAGTTTATACTAGCTCACTCATATCCTGATACAGAAGTCTCAGGACTGACCTGAACCCTTCAAAAGTTTTGTCACTTTTAGATGTCTCAAAATTTAGTTGGCAAAATTTTGTGATGACAGAGCAGCTAAGGGACCAATGTTCCTTTCTTTGGCCCCAGTTCCATAAAGGACTAAAATACACACTGAAGTTCACCCTGTGCCTTCAAAGCTCTGTGATATATGCCTTAGCTACCAGCAAAGCTAGTGAAGACAACTCAGCTTTGTGGGGGAGAGAAATTTTCAGTGTTACCGTTACATCCCACACAAGCATCTGTCTGTTACCCAGATGTGCTACTTTCCACCACCAGCCCATCCCTCAAAGTAAACAAATAATGTATTTCTTAAGCAGGAGGACCATGCTGAAAAAAGGATGAAAACCTCAGAGATGGGACATGTGGAAAAGTATTGTTATTAGGAGGTTGAAGTCAGTGAAAAGGCTGCATAGTTTCCAAGCAGCATGTTTGTGCAAGGAACTTCCAGCATGGTTTAGTTTTGTTTTGCTATCTGCCATTGACTGTCACATTTCACAAGTTAAGAAACATGTTATTTCTTTGTTTAYTTTGTCAGTCTTAGATAGTCTCTGGAGGGAAATTATATCACTGTTTCAGTGGAATAGATTTAATTTGTTTGTGTCTTGTTGTCTATAGCATCTATCTAACTACTTATCTCTGAAGTTACCTCTCAGTCAAAGGTTTTCTGTTTTGTTCACATTTTACAGGAGGGAATTTGCACTTGATTGCTTTGAACACTTTCTAAGTTTGGTCAGCTATCTATGTATTTATTCTTTCTGTACTAGTGAGAGAAAATGGGAATTTAAAATGTATGGAGCCAGCAAAGGTTTAGCTGTGATTTATTTCTAATGTAGAGGAAAATTGCCCAGGTAATCTTATCCCATTCATACGACTAATATGGCTATGAGGCTCTGATGAGTTGAACAGTTAACACCATACWATGTACCTTAAGAACTGTGGCTTAAAAGATTTCATGTTTTCCATCACACAGTTCTTGCTTTCCATGAGTACATTTCAGTTCCCACTTGTATTAATGCCCATGGGAGTTTTCAGGGGTTTAAATGGGTGTAAAGTAAATTCCTAGTTTATAAACATAGATTAGAAAAATCATAGGTACATTATATTATGGAGTTGAGGGGTGCTACTGAGTAGACATATACAGAAGAATATTTTTGATGGAAATAAGTTGCAAAGTGAAACTCAACCAATGCTGATTGAGAATTTATAATCCTACTATGGATGTTTGCATAAGGGATATTGTGCATTCATTAGCAGATTAGGGCTTGAAATCCAGAATAAAGTCTTATTATAATCTCTGAAATTTCAAAAGTGAGATGTCTGTTTAGGAAAATAAACCGGTCTTTGTGATACAGAAGATCAGATTCTTTGCAGAATTTCTCTGTATTCTGGACATCTTCTTTAATCAAAATATCTTCTGATGCTTGGTCATACTCTTGCACATCTGCCATCAAAAACATTGTCAAATGTAACCTTTTTCTCTCAAGACTTTTCATAGATCAGGACACATTCCTTATTCTTTTGCAATGATGCCATAATTTACATTTGGTTAAATTGAGGGCTCTTCTGGGAGTGGTAGGTTTAGGTACTATCGCCATCCTATGTTTTACATTTATCTTTTTTTTTCCTAAATATGTGAAATATTAAATGTTGCTTGTTGTTTATATTTTGAAATCTTCAGTTTGACTGCAATTCTATTTCTATGTCATCTTATTTGCCACATCCTCACCCTTCCTTTGAATCTTCTGCAGAGCCTATGATCATTGAATTTACATTCTTCTCTGGTCTGTTAATGAGTATATCGATTAATACTGGCTCCAGTATCAATCCCTGTGGGAGACCAATTGATACTTCTCTCTCTTTTGACATAAAACCGTTGATGGTAACTCATTGGTTCCTAGCTGTTGGATAGATTTTTATCTACCTTATTGTGTCATTATGCAGGCTGTGCAATTCTAGCTTTCCTGTTGAGTTCTTGCGAAGCACTAATCTACGGGTTTACTAAAAATCCAAGTATGTCATATCTGCCTGAAGTAATTTAATTCTCCATATACTTGTGTCTAAGCTTTCGTTCACAAAACTGTGCCAGCTGTTATATAGTTTCACATCATCTTCATGCCTGAGTCCATCTTACAGTTCATTATACCATTCTATGGCATTGTTGCATAGATGATCCAGCCAAAACAATGAGAAGTAGATATAGCACAGACCATTGCCCTTTGTCAGAGGCTGTAAGGATGCATCCCTGGGATGTCCATGCTAGAGACAAAGTCCATGATTTTGCATGGACCATGGGACTAAAGGTTGGACCCACCAGATGAAAGAACTACATAAGATGTTTTTGCTTTCTTGTGCAAGAGCAAGCTTGCCTCCTAGACCTGTTGCCATATCAAACACACTCAGCACACTTTACATAAATATTTGTTTAGTCTGGAGATTGCAGTATTATTCCTTATCTATCTGTCTTTCTAAGCCACTAGAATCTGGGAGTCTCTTCTTAATGCATCTGACACAATAAACATTCATCTCCAATAACTGTGGCCCTGATTCAGTAAGAAACTTTATTCAAGAAGAGTGCTTAAGCAAATTATGTCTCAATGGAATCAATAGGACTTTGGCACATGCTGAATGTTTAAGCACATGCTGAAGTGTTTACTATTCAGCCCCTCATTTAGTTCCCATTTAATTAAACTCGATCAAATTCTCAACAGAAGTAGATCACTGGAGTTTTTCCCAAAGGAGTCTTCACAGTCTGCAATAATTGAAGAGTTGACCCAAGTCATCTTTTTTATATAATGTCCCAACTCCTCAAGTTCTTTTTCTTTGCTTTTCTTTTTTTTTTTTTTTTTTTTTTTTTTTTTTTTTTTTTTTTTTTTTTTTTTTTTTTTTTTTTTTTTTTTTTTTTTTTTTTTTTTTTTTTTTTAAAGCCTCCTAAGTGATACACTATTCGAGGTAGAGATGCTGTCAGAAGCAGCCCAGGGGGACACAGGTCTCATTAGTTACGAACGAACTTCTGAGCCTCTGGTAAATGAAATGAAACTTTTTTGTTACCATTGTTGTTCAAGTCTAAGCTGATATAAACATCTCAGCTTCTCCTAATACAAGCAAGGATTTCTTTGGAAGTTTAGTGCCTCCACTCCAGATAAAAGCAAGTCATTTGCTTCTTTCATCATGTCGCTACTAATTTCCAAACAGTCAAAGCTGCTGCTAATTTATTTACTGAACACTGAAGCCCTGTTAGCAGGGGCTGCTACTGAAACTGCTTTCTGGCCTTCGGCTTTTGTTTGTTGACAGCCTGATTTCCCAGTAGGCCATTTCCACCTGTGTTTCTGTTGTTTTTAGTGCATGTCTTTCTTTCTTCTTCCCAGTGACTGTCTCCCAAATGGCTCCTGAAGGCTTTTCTCATCTTCCCTCGCTCTCTCATCCACTTCTCCCTCCCAGCTGCAAGGACTCTCAGCTCTGCTTTCAGTCATTCTGCAGTTAGTGGTTGTCTACACTGCTGAGTTCCCATGGGGCAGTAATTTTTGTTTCAAGGACAAGATTCAAAAGAGTTTGCTACACACAGGTTGCAGGGTGCACCTTCAGATGTGCCTTCAAATAGACTTTGGAGATTTGAATATATGAGCGCCTGAAAAATCAGTTTTTAAATTGCAAGGGAGGCCTATTAGGTACTGTAATTTTTTTTTCTTTTCTATTTTAAAAGCTGCATTAGAAAAGTGATTTTTTTTTTTCCCTTCCTCTCTCTCATGACATTGGGTGGAAACAGAAATTAGGAGACTGCCATTTTCCCTTAACTTCATGCATATCAAAGGAAGAAAGATGACAGGATAAAATGATTCAGAGAGTGGCCAGCATACTCTGTATTTGGAGGAGCTAGCCAAGAGAGATAGTGAGATGTTGCAATGACTCTTTTGCAAGAGCTTACAGTGCCAGAAGCTTTAAGYGTACAAGAATGGTTGTAAGATGATTTCCAAGAATTGCAATGTTTGGAAGCTGCACAGGACATATTTATTAAGATATTCTTTTAATTTAAGCCCATAAAATCATCTGGCTCGTCTCGTGTGAGTCTGTTTCTTGATTTAYACTGTGTTTTATATGTGGCTTCTTTTTTACACTTATTTTATCTGCATATGTCTTTAACTTGCATACATCTTTCTGCAGGTCCGTTATGACAGGCAGAGCTGTGACTGATAGTGTCTTCTTTACTTGGCTTCAAAACATCTCATTTCCTGGGAGGTTAAGTGGGATTTCACCACTTTGGTTTTGATAGAAAAGGTTTCCAATGAGTCCAGAAAACTCAAGATACAACTGCTTATCTTCRTCTAGCTTAAACCAGGGACTGCTCCTTGTTTTAGCTACTGAGCCCTTGATTTCTCAAACTGAACAGTCACATCTAGTTGAAACTTTTGATCTTTGTTTTCCTGTGTCTCGGTTTCCYAATTGTTAAACGGAGATGATAACACTGTTTAACCCTGTACAAGCACAGTGAAATTGTCAGAATTCAAAAAATAGTGTCAAGAAAATGTTCAGAATATTACTCAAACAAAGTTTGAGTAGTGTGTAATAAACCTTCAATGTCCAAAGATTTGTGCTTTGCCAAGAGGTCTTGTCCCAACACAYGACAAGAAGCTAGGCATTTTAGCCACAGTCTAGTGACCTTGAGGAAGTCTCTTAGCTGCTGTGCCTCTCCATTTCCCAATAATATTACGATAAGACTAATATTTACTTACCTCAGAGAGACATAGTCAGAATKAAATAATGTTTGTAAAGTACTTGGAAGTCCTTGGATGAATGGTCTCAGAGAAGTGCTAAGCAGAGCATTTGTTGTCATTTCCTTGTAGCTAACATATACCATTCACATGGATGTATAGAGTTGTTCACACGAACATATGCAATGTCTCATTTCAGTGCACTCAGGTTAGCACAGGATATAAGAGCGAGCCCAACCGTCCTTGACAATTCATGTCATTTTTTTGCTTTGAAATGAGTATATTTTCTTTGAGAACAGAGCTTATCATGTAATCTCCAATGAAAGTCATGTTCTGCCTTTTTACAGTTGCCACGATGCAAATGTCATTTGTACTCTCCTTCTTTATGAAAGTTAACAGTTATTTAAGAGATCAAAGTTAATTATCACTAAGGAGATCATTTTTACCTATCAACYCACTTTTGTAACCTCACTATCACAAGTAGAAGCTTTATGCTAATCAGTTTTCTAATTTCCATAAATTACTGATAGAATTACTTTTTTTTATTCAGCATGAAAGTAGATCTGCTGGCRAAAGCTCTTGAGAGGTAAAGAGATAGAGAGAAAATGAGGTAAGGTGTATTTTTGAGAGTTCACCAGCTGAATGTGGTACCCGGAAAATAAAATCCAAATCATTAGTTTCATCGCATCACAAAACTTGTAAATGTTATGGCTTCCTTGCATTGCAGAAATCTGATGCACACGCATTGTTTCAATTTAACATGGTGATAGGAGTAGAGTCGAACGTGAGGATCACSGTGTGACCCTATTACATGTGAAGTGTCTCTATTAGAGCTGCAAAGACAGCATGCCAGAGGAGCCGAAATGCGTTGATAAAAACAAACAGATACACCTTTTTAAAAGCAGCATTCAGAAACTCTGCAGTGTGATCCAAGCGTGTTGTGCTGAAGAGGGCAGGTAGTCTATCCTAGGGGAAGATGATATTAAGAAAGAGAAAGGAGCCCCTTCCACTCTGTCACAGCGCTTTCTGTGTAGTGAGCTTGCCAAATGGAAGCTGCTGTTGTGGAAGTTGTTACTGCTGTGACTGACAGCTGCTGTAAAATAACCTCAGCTACAGCACGGAAGGCACAATAAGAAATCAAAATGAAACAAGTGTGGGTATTTGGGGTGTAAGATCCCATAGCCTTAGAGTTGAGTAAAATAATAATTAACAGGCTAGTTGCTGTGCATCTCCAACCTTTTAGACCTATGCTGATGAATTTCAGAATAAAAAAAAATCGTCTCCAAGCCTAGAAAATACAACCTACAGCTAAAGTTGTATTCATGTGTCACTTGGACCATATTGTATTTCTCAAGCATTGTTTTGAGTTGATAGTACTTTTATGTTGCTTCTTATTCCAGTGGCATCCATAGATTTCGGCCTGACCAATGCTGTCAGGATTAAGGGTGGTTCTGGGTGCCATTTTTCACCCTACTGAGGTCCCAGTGATGTCAGTCTTTGCCATTATGCCTGTGACATTATCCAAGTTATTCCAGGTGAGTTTTTGTTTTGTTTTGTGTTTCATTCTCGGCAGCTTCTCTTAGTGACAGCAGCAGCAATATTGTCCTGCTCTTTAGTCCTGTTGCTTTTTTCAAAGTATTTCAAATGACTAAAAAGAACACACCAGCTCTTGGCCTTTGTGGAATTGACTCARTGGAGTAATGGTTTGGGGCAGACCTCCTGGCCATAAAACTGCCACACTTCCCTTGCTCTGCCTGAACAGCACTGAGTTTGTAGGGGAGCTTACTGCTGATTTCTTGAGGGGAAAAAAAGGGAATTCAGGAAATCTGCATTGAAGTGCATGAAATTGCTCAGGGGCTGGTCTGTCAAGTATGCGGAGCACCTTCTTTTCCCTCAACTCCAGGAGGATACCTTAGCTTCCCTCTGGCTATAAGCCTGTGTGTGCCACTGCTTAGAGAAAAGAAATGTAGAATTACACYCTCTCTTGGTTTTTTATTCTTATAGCTTCATCTCTCCTGCACATATACACCTATTTCTCTTCAAACACATGATCCACCCCAAAGAAGTCAGCAGGACTTAAAGCAAAGCGAGCATATGCCTGTTCTCAGGATCAAGTTGATATTTACAGAAGGCTCCTTTGGAATTAGCTTTTGATTGTGCACCTGTGTCAGGGGTTGTTCCTTATGGCATTTGTGAGTAGTGAGAATCAGCGTGACTTGTTTCTGTGTGGGAAAGATGGAGAGAGATTGCAAAGATAACCTTTAATATTACAGCCCTTTTTTAACTGTCATGTATTGTGCATTTGTAGTTGAAAGGGAACATAAACTATGATGCAGAACACTAAAGGATTTAGAAAACATAACCTTTGTACATATGGCTTGGGTTTTATTATCTCATTTATTTATTCTGCTGGATATCTGTAGGATAATATGATCAATGAGTTGGAATCCTTCCTTGTTTCTACCAACAACAAATCAAACCATTAATAGGCCAATAAAATCCTGCAATTTGGAGAGAGGGGAGGAGGGGAAGTAATTGCATTGTTCTGATGCTAACGAGGCACATCTATCTTAAAATAACTGATTATAGATAATGTTGGAACAGGGCCGTTGAAGAAGAAAGCTTGTTGCTAACTTACTGGTGCCACGGTTTGGGTACGTAAAGCTGCTGTCCCGTTCCTGCCTATCCGGGCCGCTCTGTGCAAGTGGGATGTAGAACCCCTGTCTGCCGGGGGTGGTTTTACTCTGTTTAACCCTTCCCAAGCACGTGCCGTGTGCTGGCGACAGGCTCGCAGMGAGGCAGGTCAGGAGCACGCCGAGTGCAGGTGATAGATACCGCCGGAGCCGCGAGATTGCATAATGATAGCCACGCTCATTCACCTGCCTATCAAAAGAGATGCATTAAAGTTTGAGCTCCCTTCCCCTGGGCCCGTGAAGAGACGTTTGAGTGTTAGCTTATAGTCTTTAACATTCCTCCTAACGGTGGGCTAAGTGCAGTGGGGTTAAACAGAGTCCCTTTTGCTTAGTAATCCATTAGCTAATGGGTGTGTAAGCCCATCAATTTTCTATTTATTCCCTCACCCCATTAGGGTACACCTGCTGTGCATAAAAAATACACCTGACAAATCGGAGTGATAGTTGAAATAAAATAAATATCAAGTGTTGTTATAGCTGATCCATGGTGTTTAAAGCGGGAAGGGCATAACAGTGATTTGTGAGGAGCACAGAGCGCGTGCTGGCTCACGGTTGATAGGAGGAACCCTGCGYGATCCTGCCAGGCCACCTGTAGGCACCAGCCTTGGGAAGGCTCCRAGCGGCTTCCTGGAAGCCACAGTGTGGAGAAGAGATAAATTAATGATTTGGGAGGTCGGATGGGGCGAGCTCTGGGGCCATTCTCCCATGAAGGCAGATGAGACCTTCTAATGTTCCTCAGACACCATTGCATCTGTTTGTAGCTTTGTGAGCTTTGTTTGTTTATTTATTTATTCATCTTACAATGAGCCCTGCGAGTAGGACAAGCAGGTGAGTGCAGGACCTGAGAGCCAGGAGCAGAGCCGCACATGTCCCCTCTCTTGTCCCTCATGGGGCTGCTGCATCCCATCGCACTGCCCAGTGGCTGTAAATACAGGAACGACCATGGCTGCCCAGTAGATCAACCAAAGGCTGCTACTGAATTTAAGAGATTGCTGGAAAATAGTTGGAATGTTGGAAAATGACGGGGCTTTTCTGTTTAAAAATAAAAAGCACCACTGAGGGAAGCCTGTGATGACCAGATTGGCAAGGTGTTTGGTTCAAGGTGGGCTATCAAATGTAAAGAAATTCCTATAGGGAAATGRGCAGACTTGGGCTCASYCATTCCCAGCTGGCATGAGCAGAAYTGGGTGCCCTCCACCCCGGGTATGGAACATGGGGTGCAGTGTGGGCCTGTGGATGAGGTGGCGTGGGAGTCCCCAGGTGCAGGGCAGTGTTTGCACCCTTTGGTGGAGGCSTTTGGAGCCTTGTGGTCACTGAGGCTGGGCAAGTGGGGACACGAAGCCCCTAGGGCTTAGGAAGGCTGAGGGTCCAGTGTCGTGTAGTGGGATGTGCAGGGTGGCTCCCGCTGTGAGGTGGCCTGACTAGATGTCACTGCTCCTTTGGCTGCTGAAGCAGCAAATGGTCCCCAGGTTTTCTGCAGCCAGGGCTCAGCTTGYGGGCTGTGACGGGCTTGCTTAAGGCCACTTAAGCTACAAATGAGCAAGCTGAAGAGCTCAGCTTATTTTAAGGCCCATTAAAAAAAGAAAAAAAAAGAGCAAGCGAGCGAGCAAGAGACACCAGGCCAACCCAAACCTGAAGTGGCAGCCAGTGAATTGCTAAAAAAGTTCAGCTTGTTAATTGAGTAAAGGCAGGGCTTGGAACCTGGCCTCAGAGTCTGCATCTCTGTAGACTGCAAGCACATCTGATGGACCTAGAGTGGTAAAATGAACAAAACAGGTAATTGGTGTTGGGCTGTGTTAGCTACAACCTTTGGTATTTTCCAGATGAATGCTTGCTTCCTCTTCCTTCCACTGCTGCTATTATTTTCACATTGTGACTGCTGAGGAGTGTGTCATTCATAACATACCTATCACAGAGAGATTCCCTTTTAAATGCTTAGGGAGATAGAGGGCTACAAACCCTGGGAAATCAACTATGCCTAATATATTATGTAGAAGTTCTGTAATCATTATTGAACTAAAGTGCATTGAGTAAGTGGATAAAATCAGTCCCACCGTAGCATAACTCTCCAGAGAGCAGAGATAAAAATGCTTCATACTTAAAAAAAAAAAAAAAAAAGTAACAAAATATTTCCAGTCCCAGCAACTGCATTTTCCCCTTTATATAAATAGGGAACCCTCAGGAGAAGACAATGCTGCAGCAGAGGTTGAAGGGAACGKTAGCGGTGGCAAGGTGGGGGAGCAAAGCAGTGCACAGGCGGCTGGCGATGAGTGTGGGTGCATGCAAGTGTGGCCAGACAAAGCCCTTTGTGGTAGTGAACAGTATGTCATGGTGCTACCAGCCAAGGCAGGGGGCAATCATTGGGGCTGGAACTGAGTGGAGGAGAAGGCTGCACATTGACAGCCCTTAATATGGGACTTGCACTCAGCCGTCAGCTGAGGGCAGCTCCGCTTGGTGTGTAAAGCTGACAGGCCTTGCTGAGTCCAGCAATAACACTCAGCTATTCTGATTTCAGGTACCTACTTGGCCCCACATTCCCAGCAACACAAACCCTCTGCCCTCTCTTTGTCTGTACACACTCTTGCAGTCTTTGGACTCCAYAGCTCATCTTGGGCCATCTATTTTTGCCACCTCATTGCAGTAGAAGCCCTAACAGCACTGAAAGTGCAGCTGGGCTGAGTGCCTCGTTACTGGGGCTCCTGCTGCACAGCTGCTGGTCTGAGCTGAGCTCTCTGCACTGCTCTGACTCACGCAGGCTCACATGCTGACTTTATCTTCAGGATATTCTCTTCCAGATAATTTGTGCCCCTTTACAAACCCTATGGTACCCTGGCACTTATGCATAAACCTTCTCTCCATCCTGCCAGTGTCTGCCACTGGTTGAGGGTCTGTGGGCTGCGTAGCTAAAGATGCAGCTCATTTCCAGGGGAGGTTTGCTATTGCCTGCTGCCATCCACTGGACCCTGAGCTGCTACTAGCCACCAGTGCAAAGGGACTCAGCTCACTTCTGCTCTCACCAGCTGTAACAGACTTGGAGCCAATGCCTCTTTTGGTGTTAAAGAGCAGAAGAAATCAGTTTCCTTTTCAACAAACTTATACACCTTTTAGGGCCTCAAGACCCAATAACCCAAACTTTTCCAGTGGTTATCAACTTCTCTTTGAAGTGCAACAACTGCACCAGGCAGAGAATGCCTGTGCCTAGCTACAGACATAAGCCTGTTATCTTCTGTACGTGGTTAATACGTGTTTTAGACTACAGTGAATCGCCATCACACAGTGAAAGTCTGTCTTGTGCTACTGCAGGTGCAAAGCTCCTTGAAACGCTTGGAAGCTCTTACAGGTGTAAGCTACAAATTAGCACAAATAAGTGGGGATGAGCTGGTCTTCTTCACACACTTTTTCTGTAACAGAGGCAGAACTGAATGATTTAATGAGCTCTGTGTCAACTGAGATAGGACGTAATTGGCTATGCTTTAGAGAAGGACTAGATGATCATCTAAACAGCTTTTTTTTTAAAAAAAAAAAAAAAACCAACTTCTTAAAACTTTGCTCCACGTCAGTTTTTAGAGYTGAAGTTAGGGGCATTCATCATTTACAATAAGACGAATTTGCTGCTCCTATTGTAGACTTGCACAAAACAACCCAACCCAGAACTGCAGTCCCTCCTATTGGGCTGTGACCTAGGTAGTCACTGGCATGTGTGTCCTGCAATGACTACATCAGTGTTTCCAAAGCTGCGTGTTCCTTCACATGACCTGCCAATCATGTTGGAGCAATGCCATGCACTCTGGACTAGCTGTATCCTCAAGGGCACCAAGGAAAGGTAAGCAAACAGAGATGTGGGGCTGAAACTATTACTTATTTATCTACAGTATTGACATGAGCCGCTACAGAAATATCAGCATTATGTGCTAGGGAAAATGGATGCTGTGGTCAGCTCCTGCTGGGAAGTAACAGCAACAAAAGGCATCAAAGGAAGCCCAAATGAGGCAGMATCCCATTGAGCTAGCAATGGTGGTGGCACGATGGCTGGCAGGAATGTAGACAAGGGGGCAGCAACCAGTATAACCAAAATAGCTTTCTGGAAGTCTGTGTCAGCCTCCCGTGCATTATCATCTCTAACAAACACGTGTGCTTATGAGCAGGGAAATGTCACACAGCATAAGAGCCAAAGACACAAGGCCTATGGATTAATATTCTTGGTTGTGGATAAATATATATATATATATATATATATGAAGTGACACCCATGGAAAATTTCCAGCTTTGAGATTAAAAGATGGTTTCTACAGACTAGCAGAAAGGCCTTCAGGGCTAGCCTTCCTAAAAGGGAGCTGAGGAGGGCAAATAAGTGCAAGATGAAGTGGATGTGTTTGTTCCTGAAAGAGCCTGTGCAGCCTGGTCTTTGATAAAGCTCTTCAGAAATCCTCATCCATGAAATGGGAGGAATCTGGAGCTGAGATGAGGACCATGGATGCTGTGGGAGGGCCCCATCCTGGTTAACACCATTAGCACAATAGCTGAGATTGGACATTGACAACAGTCCTGATGCTCAAGGGGCAGCAAGAAAAAAAAAAAGATGAGGCAACCACACATACATATAACATAAAAATGTATTTTCAGATAACCTATGAACTTGCATAAGATATATGGAGTGTGAAGCTAAGCACAGTTATATAAATTATTATATAAAGAGGTTATGGTAAGAGCCTGTAAATACAGACGAAGGCTCTAAAGGGAATAAGCCAATACAAAACAAGACCAGGAAGTGAACAGAGAAGGTACATTCTTCTACTGAGATTTCCTTAGAAATGAATAA